>VWZU01009063.1:258327-272321 GCA_013397095.1 Sterrhoptilus dennistouni
AAAAAAAAAAAAAAAAAGCCAGTTCTTTACACACAGAACAACACAAGAAATCCACCATGTTAATATAATTAAAATATGTCCAATATTCCTCATTCTGAAGTCACCCTGAAGGCTCTATTTATGCCAAATAAAACTTACTATAAAAACTGTGTCATAAAATTGGTTTAATACACAGAGTCAAGGCCTTTTCTGCTTCTCACATCACCCCAACAGTGAGTAGAGTGGAGGTGCACAAAAAGCTGGGAGGGGACACTGTCAGGACTGGTGACCCCAGCTGACTAAATGGATATTCTCTACAGCATCATGTTCAGTAATAAAATCTATCTGAAGAAGGAGGAAGGGTCGCAGTGTCAGAGTGATGCTGTTTTGTCTTCCCAAGTCACTGCTGCATGGGATGGAGCCTGGCTTTTCTTTATCTGCCTGACCATGGGAAGCAGTGAATGAATTCCATGTTTTGCTTTGCTGGCACCTGCAGCTTTTGCATTACCTATTACACTGCCTTACCTTAAGCCATGAGTTTTCTTACTTTTATTCTTCTAGTTGTCTTTCTCATCCCATCAGAAGAAAATGAGCAAGTGGATGCATGGTGCTTAGTTACAAGTGGGCTTAAGATACAGAAACAACTCTATAAAATATATGCAAAATTACATGATCTATAAATACTCAAAGCATATGATTAAATAATATAAAAATTTATTACAGAGTTCAGTCCTGCAATATCTTTTTAATGACCTATTAATTCATTTTGATTAATGAATGGACTGACAATGAGTTGCTCTGCTTATAAAGTCGCACACTAAATTTCAATAAGTTTTTAGTGACTTACATTACAGCAAAATTAAAATAATATTGTTCTTATTCTGAAACAGGTTTCTTAAAAAGAGTAAGCACTGTTCCCTATCTAGGACCATTAGTTTAGGAATCAAGTGTGTGGGCATAAATTCTACATTGAAGTTTTCTTGCATGTTTATTAGCTTCTAGCCTACTAGAACTCATGCATTTAAACATTTACCTAAAAGAAGGAAACACAGGGGCATATTTATTCCATATATTTCTGTACTTTTAACTCCAAATATAGTTTTAAGATATTTCTGTACTTACCATAAGCTGAAGATAAAGTGAAGATAGATAGTTTGCAAATTAAAGTGTATATTAGTGTAATAGTATGCAATTTTCATACAAACATTATGGTATATTTCCTGTACATTGCTGTCACAGGCAAGAAAAAACCTCTAAAAGTGTGAATTTTACCTATCTTAATTTGTTGACATCCAACACAAACAGCTGATCACTTTTTTAAGGCATTAATGTGGAAAAAAGAACACATGCAAAAAATAAAAGATCACATTTCCACATACTTTCACATATACATAGACACACACACACATCTCTGCATCTCCATAAAAATTGTCTTCTCGCTCCTTTTTTAATTTTATATATTTTCACCATGTTTTCACCATGTCTTATACTCAGTCTGTCCAGTTCATCCAGCCAGGGGTTAAGTGGCTTAGGAGTTTGAGGTGGTATTTCTGCCTTTAATGATTTCTGCTGCTTCAGTCCTTTGTGTTCTTCCCTGGCCTGGGTCACCCAGGGCCACCATCCCTCACAGCGGCTCATTACCCATTGGGGGCCATCCATGGACTGTGGTCCCTCAAGGGTGTCCCTGCATTGGCACAAGCCTCACAGACACCCCAGTACCTTTAGGACTTCAGCCTCTAATTGTTGCTAGTGTCTTCATTAGCTAGGTTTTTGTAGAGTCTCTTATTTCTTCTCTGATTGGATCAAGTTCGACGTCGTATAATGAAATTTTGATGCACAATTAATATTTTCCACTGTGGTTTTCCCTTGTCTTGAGGCAGACTGGACCCCATTTGAACAGCCACACTGAAGCTCGTGGTGTTTTCCCCACAGGCCAAAACTGCTTACACACATTTCTGCTACAGACTCCACTCTTTGCTCCAGTGAAACACATATTGAAGAATATATGATGAAGGTTAAAGAAGTAACTGAACATCTATGCATTTCAACTATGAACATATAAGGACTGACATTCACTTGAAACTGTTATTCTTGACACAATTTGTCTTTTCTTTTGAAAAAAGATTTTAGCTTCTTATTTCTACTTAGGGCATTACTTCTGTTATTTTTGTCTCATTTGCAAAATTGATTTTATGTTGAAGTGTTGACCAAAGAGAAGAGTGTTTCTTTTTCCTTCCATCCTTTTTTTCTCAAGGTCTCATCCTAAATAAATGAAATGAATGAAATGTACAAGGGAATGAACAACAAATAAAAAGTGAAAAGCAAAATACATCACCCATTTAATCATCTTTTTTTTTTTTTAAATTGCTTCTATGGTTTTGTAAACTTTCTATTTATGGGATATAGTTTTATAACCAGATAGTCCATGTTAGTTTTTAATCAAGTTTCATAATTTATATCCTTGACACTGAAATCTGAAGTGCATTTTGTATTTTTTTTCTGGATTAGTTCCTGCGCTTAAGGTTTGCATCGATTTTATTTCTTTTATTTGGTTTCATTTCAATATTTTAGCTAATTACTTTCCTTTGAAGTTGGTTTAACCTTGATTGTTCAGAACTCAATCATTTCACAAATTTTGTTGATTGACTGCTCTTAATTCTATGGAAAAGTACAAGGTTCTGAGCAAAATAGCAAAAAATAAGAGATTTCTAAAGATTAATAAATATTTTTAAAGAAAAAGTGAGGGCACTGAAATATGCTTTCTAGCAAAGTAAAATCACTGAAAATTAAAAATTAAAGTTTCCTAATTTCATGGTAGATCTTGAAATCACATAAATTATAAAAAAAACCCCTAATCTTAATAGTTTTGTTTTTTTTTTTCCATGATTTGGGGAAGATGTAAAACTGTTCAATTACCTCATTCAACATAATTACATAACCATGAAAATGTAATACAGATAATTTACACCTTGTTGGGTCATACTCAAAAGTCATGTGCACTGATTTTCACAGATCTTTAAATGTCTAATCTATAAGTACTGAAAAAAAAAGTCTTATCCAAAATTTTAACTTGAGAAATGTTTTCCTCTTTATTTTTATTATTCACACTGCTTTCAGAAAACATCAATTCTAACACTGCTTTTATTGCCTCATGCTTGTCTAATTCAAGAATCACTATAAATCTAGATCTCATCTTTACCAGAAAGGAAGCATAATAATACAGTTAAAATTGTTATACAAACACTTTATTCATACCACTTTTCCTTGTGTTAGGATCACCCTTTCAATCCCTGAGTCCTGAGGCATTGTAAATTCTCTAAAAAGCTTACGGCTTTTTATTAGCAACACCAATACTGTATTACAGGCCTGTGTGTTTCTAAATCAATCATACTAGGATTCAGGTGTAAATATAATAAGCAAACTTTGCCTTATCCTTTTATTATCCAAGGAAATCATTTCTACTGAAAAGTATGGATGACAGAAGCAGAATGACTTTAATAGATCATCAGTGCGTGGAACCCAGGATGAGAGAGAGGCTATATTAAGATTTTAGAGGAGACTAGGTGAAAGAACTCTTGCTATTTAAAGCAGGGATGTCACTTTTGTGGGACTGCTAAACAAAACAGAGTAAAACAAAATAAAATAAAACAAAATTAAAACCTTCAATGTCTGAAAAGAGGACAGATGCTGCAAGCTGTCGCCCATCACTATGCAGTATTTTGGTTTCTCATAATCAAAACAACAAGAATACACTGAAATACACTACATATTCTGGAAAGAATAGCTTGTTGTCTGTTTCAGAGGCATGTTTAAATCTGGCTTGCCTTTGTCTAATTTGCATTACAGAATTTAAAGTCTTTCATACTTCAGTGCCTCTCTTCAGTTCAATGGAATAATGCATAAATTTGTTGAAGCTGTCTCCATTTAAGATTAGAGCATGATAGTGTGCGGATAGTGCATTTCTCATTGCTCTACTGCTAAGTAAAGAAGAGTCTTGAAAAAAGTGTAAGTACAGCTTTTAATATCTGTTTTAAATTTAAGAATGGATTTGAGTCAGATGGCTTTAGATTAAATTCAGTTTTATACAGAGGACTAGCACTCCTACAGCCCTCTCACAGGTTGCTATTATTCGTGTGAAAGGAGGAACTCTGTAAATTTATGCATTGTACATTTTTAGTTACACAACAACAGTTCTAAGAAAGGAAAGGCTCACTCAAGAGGAACAAAGTTAATTTCAGTTTCTTCCTTCATAAGTTAAAAAAAGTAGCTCCAAATTTCCCTGAGAATTTCCTAATTCATCGGGGTATAGGTTTGTCCAGAAAAAAAGACAAGAAATCTTTTCCAGATTTTTTCTATTTTGATCATTGACACAGTTTCAAAAATGTGAAGTCACAGGAAGAGATGAAAGATACACACATGCATGAGGTAACATGAGGTAACATTGGGTGGGGAAACTCATCTGAAAATAAGGAGTTTTGGTGTCTTCCTGCTATTATTTTTGTGCAACATATTAACTTCTCAATGCTAATCAGTTTCACTTTCTGACATCTAGTACAAACTACACAACAGTGTTACAGCATATGAGAAGTAGGATATATGGTACAGACAGACACAGCTTCTGTTTGAGAGCAGAACTGTTGCTGTGGTCAACAGCCCCAGTGTTCTCTGGAGGATGAATTGAGTCAAAGGAGAAGGAGGGGAGGGTACAATAATGAAATACATCCAGGGGGTGAAATTCAGGTCAGTTCCATCACAAGAAATGGAACAAAATAGATAAAATATACCAAGAGACACCCTTCTTCTAGTAGAATCAAAATAGAGTAAATCAGAATTCTCATAAATCAGAAATCTTACTGAAAAATGCCACGAAGACATCACCAAAAAAATTATGGCAAGTGTAAGACATCATACGTGCCCCAAGTTTAGCAGTAAAATCACCTTGTACCATGTCTTACACTTGTGGCTTAAACATCCCTAGCAGCAGCACAATATTTAATTGACTGCTGAGCAGTGTTTGCACAGCTTCAAGACCACCTCTATTTCTCATCTGCTGCTTCCCAGCCAAAGCAGCTAGAGGTGGGCAAGAGTTTGGGAACAGACGCAGCAAGGCACTGAAATCAGCTACCAAAGGAATAACCCATACTACGTCACACTCAATCCCACACTCATCATGCTCAATAAAAGCTGGGCATGGAGTTTGTACCCAGCGAGTCTGTATGGGACCAGCCATTCTTCTGCTGTTAGGAAGTGGTAAGTGTGCGCCTCTTCATCACTTGGTTGTTTTTTGGTGATTTTTTCCTCTTTCCTCTTTCTTTTAAACTGTCTTTATCCCAACCCAAGGTGTTTTTTACTTTTGCTCTTACAGTTTCCCTCTGCATTCCTTTAGGGGCAAGGAGTGAGCCAGCAGCTAGTGGGTGCTTAATTGTTAATTGAGGCCAACTCACCACAAAAGTGAAAACAGGCTGGGATAAAAAGGTCACATTCAAAAGAGATTCTGTTAGAAAGAATGCTAGTCTTGTCTGCTTCAGCTGAGATGAGAAAGAATTTTAATAAAACTACTAATTTGAAAGGAGCTGTTGGTGAAATGAAAAATACATCACACAGAACTGTAAAATTATTTAAAAAATTACATGAAATAAAGAGTGATTAAAACAATAAAGAAAAAAACACAGAAAGAGGAATTGCAGGTGTAAGACTGAAATAAAGAAATGGGAGATAAATTGACACAGAATCTTGCTTTATTAGAATTTTTCACTATGAAGTGTTCTTTCTACTTTCATGCTGATTTAAAATTCATGTAGCTTCACTAAAACTCACTGAACAGATTTACAAACCATTTATATTGAGTTTTGAACTTTTCCTACTTTGTGGATCTTCTGTCTATCACTACAAATTGCAAATGCATCTACACAGAAGGCACTGGATTGGAGAGTGACTTCCAGGCTAAAATCCTTGTTGCAGTTTTTTGCTGGAATGCTACAAGCATTCCAGGAGGAGCTCTAGTGACCTCCTCCACTGCCTTTTCACTGAGCTACACCATATCTTACATGACAGAGAAAGAGCAGATAGCCAATGCAATTCTCTGAGGCAACTTCCAGTGATCTCTGCAAAGACTCTTGCAACTGTCTGATTCGTCTTCTTAGGAGAGCCTTGAAACCCAGACCACTCAAGCAGTATTAATGTCACTAATCTTTCTAAGAGCAAGACTGTGCTCTTGAAATTCCAGGCAATTTTTAGGCTCCGTTATTTTCAAATCAAGTAAATGAGTAATTCAAGTAATTCAAATAATTCAATTATTTGCCATAATTACCAGTTATTAATAACTTTTATTAGGTCCATCTATTCCATTTTTTTATATCTAATCACTACATTATGTTTGGCACAGTAACTTTTCTGGTGGGAAGAAGAGAGTAGACAAGTAAATGGTATTATTTTTGTCGATTTAGAATACCTTTTAAATAAACAACTTTGCTCTTTCTCATAATATAAAAAATTCCTTAAAATCAATATCAAAGGATCTGAGCACAGGTTTATATTTTCAAGCTACGTAATATTTGGTTCTAGATACAACTAGATTTTCATCCAAGTTGGCAGCTGCAGCCCTGAGAGGCTGCAATTGATTTCTGAGGATATATTTCAAGACCATAAGCTTGAATATCCTCAGTTCAGATTTACTTAATATTGAAACATACCTATATTACTCAGGGACCTTTACATTCTGGAGGAATTATTTGAATGAGGTTTTCCTGGTACAGTCTTAAACAATGATGCATTTCATAGTCCCAGGATGGGTAAGATTGGAAGAAACAACAGTGGGTTGAATGGGTAAGATTGGAAGAAACAACAGTGGGTCATCTGGTCCAATCTCTCAGCGCAAGGAGGGTCATCCTAGAGCACATAGCACAGGATTGTGTCCAGACAATCCTTGAATGCCTCCAGTGAGGGAGACTCCACAACCTCTCTGGGCAATCTGTTCCAGTGCATGGTTCCCTGTATAGTAAAGAAGTTCTTTTTTATGTTCTTGACATACTTGACCAGATTTAATTCCAGATAGACCTTGGCCTTCCTTCTCTCATTTCTATTTATTCTAACAACTGTTGTGTATTCACTTCAAGATTTTCCAGCAGATTTTCTATAGAAAAAGAAGCAGTTCAACCACAGCCCACTAACCACTGAGGGCAAAAATTTCATCATTCTCTGCAGTGTTGAATAGACTTGAGTTGACATTAAAAATCTGCACTAAATGATATCTTCTACAAAGTATGCTATCAGTTGCATTTAGATATTAGGGTCCCACATGACTTTTTCCTTAGATTATTTCGTTTCAGTTTTACATATACTTAAATCATAAGAATAGTATCTGTATCTTTCCTTCACACATGCATATTGGACCAATCCTACACTGATATATACAGGCATTATTTCAATATTTCTATTAAACAGTGTATGCTGGAAGGAAATATTTTATTTTCTAAAATTATATAACTAAATCAGTCAATCATATTTCTGACATTAATTGGCTGGGGTAAAGCTTATGGCTAATTTTTTTTTAAATAGATGATTGACAACCACTAACATTGCTCCTCTATATAAAAGTAGAAAACTGACTTTTTTGTTCCCGAAATTCAACAATATCACAGATAAAATTTTGCCCAGTTTCTGTAGTGGTAGAAGTTGTGTGTAGCTTCAGAAGTCCTTTGGATCTGTTTTTCACAGCTGCCTTGTAGAAGCTTAAAATGAACAGAATATTGAAATCAAGAGTAAGGTCTAATTACATTAACTCAAACATGAATGCTATTTGAATTTTAGTACAGATCTGACAGAAATTCTATTGCTGCTCCCAGTTGTCTTGCTTTACTTTCATCATATTAGCAAAATATGGGCATATTGATGTTTTCCTTCACTGTCTCATTGTGTGCTTTCTAAAAGCTCATTAAGTAATTAACGTTTTCAAAACACTCAGTTTTAACCTATCTTTGTTCACATTGACTTTTGTGAATTAGGCCATCAAACGAATTTTAAAAATCCCACCAAAATGGAAATTGCCTCCAAGTAATTATTTCTGAGGGAAAAGAAAAAAATCTTTGTAATAATTTTCAAATTCCCAGGCTTTGTCCAAGCACAGCTTCGAAATTGTTCATTAAAATTCGATGTGTTTTTCGAATAGTTTTTGTACTTGTTTTACTTTTTCACTTAACATAAACATAAGAAAACTATTCTACCTTTTTATACTACATGCTGAATCTCTTTGAAAACTAAAATTGTTACTGCTGTGAGGATTTTTTTTATCCACAAATGCTTTTTTCTGTTTTCACTTTAATGTTTACTCTTTGAAAAGGTTTATTCCATGCATAAAGTCTTTTGCAAATCTATTTATCATCTTAATCAATGTTACCACATTACTGTATTAATTTTAATATTTAAAAATATTATATTTTTTATTTTATTGTAATGGACCATAGATGANAATGGACCATAGATGAAATTTTTTTACAATCTCTCTAAATCACCTTTAGAGACATTTTTTGGCCTAAAACATAAATAAACTGCATTACTAAATGAAGTAGTGTCCTTGTGGTTTTCTCAATCCAGAACCGAAAGGGCTATTTAAATACATTGTCCTGAATCNGCACAGCTTCGAAATTGTTCATTAAAATTCGATGTGTTTTTCGAATAGTTTTTGTACTTGTTTTACTTTTTCACTTAACATAAACATAAGAAAACTATTCTACCTTTTTATACTACATGCTGAATCTCTTTGAAAACTAAAATTGTTACTGCTGTGAGGATTTTTTTTATCCACAAATGCTTTTTTCTGTTTTCACTTTAATGTTTACTCTTTGAAAAGGTTTATTCCATGCATAAAGTCTTTTGCAAATCTATTTATCATCTTAATCAATGTTACCACATTACTGTATTAATTTTAATATTTAAAAATATTATATTTTTTATTTTATTTTAATGGACCATAGATGAAATTTTTTTACAATCTCTCTAAATCACCTTTAGAGACATTTTTTGGCCTAAAACATAAATAAACTGCATTACTAAATGAAGTAGTGTCCTTGTGGTTTTCTCAATCCAGAACCGAAAGGGCTATTTAAATACATTGTCCTGTATCTCCAGCAATAGAAGTTCAAAAGTTTCCATAAATATGCAAAGACTTCCCAGTTACAGCAGCATCAGTAAAGCAAATCACAGAGACACCTACTGCCCTAAATTGCTTACCATTTTCCAAAGGTTTTACTGAGTGTCTGAATTTTAAAGTGGAAGCTTGGTTCACACTTTTCCATCTTTGATCCTGAATAATTAGAATTATTCTTTTGTTTCAACTCATAGCCTATATACTTTACCAAAGCTTATAAAACAGACTGCAGTCTCAGGAAGCAAAGGAAGACGAAAATCTGAAGGCAGATGAATTGACTAAATCAAAAGGCAGAAATTAGTGGCAAAGGTCCGGGCCTGAAGGTTGTTATGCTAGGGAAAAAAAAAAATTCATTAATTTTGCTTGCTTTAGTGAAGTAATACAACTAAACCAGCAGATAACTCCTTCAGACAGCAGATGTTATGACTCTACTGAGGGATTCATATTTATAATGCTAGAGGTTCTCTAGGGTGGTAAAGACCTAAACAACATCAGCAACCAGTCCTGTTATACTTGTATTTCAGAATCAGAAAAAACTTTCTGAGCAGGTGCAGGCTTTGAATACTTTGGTTTAGCTTTACAAAAATTGCTCCATAAATCCATTAGGGGCTAAAGTTGATGACAATTTGACAGTTGAGAGTTTTGAAGGTAGTCCTTGAACGGAAGATTTTGGAAGAAGGGTAACACTTGCAAAGGCCTTGTGTGTTTGTGTTTTGTGTGGTAAAACTTCCTCAGGCCTTTCCAACCTCTGGAAAATGGAAATCAGGCAAGATGGTTCATCTATTCAACAGCCATTCCTAATACATACCACCATCTGATATTAGAATTCCTTTAACTGAGTTCACTCCTTTGGAAGTCCCAATTCTTTGATACAACCAGGGGTTCTTTATAAAATTTCTTAGTACAGTAAGGTACAGAAAGCCCTTATAAAAGAGAACTTTTGATGTTGTTTTATTTCTTTTGTTCATGCTTTACTAATGCCTAAATCAGGGCATTACATTCAGATGAGAAATGGAAGGATAAAATTTATCTCTAAAATTTGCATAATCTAGTTTCCTATTTCATTTCCTAAAGGTGATGGGGAAGAATTCTAGTCTAGAGAGAGAATACTTTTGTAAATGATGACAGAAGCTGGTGACCCAGCTTTACTTCTAACAGATCTAATTGTAAATAAATTTGTCAGAATTTATTACAGACCAGATCAAAATTAAAACTTACTTGAGTTTGCATGGGAATTTTTGCAGGGTTTTGTTTTGTTTTGATTTTTAATGCAACCCATTTGAAATAAGAAGATTTTATATGGTAAAAGTAGAGTGAGTTCTGACAGTCAACCTTTGGAGTTTTCATGACTGGAGGCACAATAAAGGAAGAAATTGTCAAGCTATTTTTTCAATAAACTATTTGATAAACAAGCTATTTTTATGAAAACAGACTATTTGTGATCCAGTAAAGATTTATAAAAATGTATTATTTAGCTGTGAATTGTTCCCATGAAAAAGTGAAATAAAATGCAGTCTGTGAGAGTTCTTAAACTTCTGTTGTTATTCCTTAATGCTTTTTCATTTCAGTGCAGGAGGGCTCATCTAGGTGAAACATAATCTTTTTTTGTGATTGCCTAACTGAAGCTCTTAAATGGGAAAATGAGTAAATGGATGATGGGTATCAAATGAGAAAATAAGACATCTTTTCCATGTCCGCATGAAAAATGAAAATTTTAATGAAAATATTAATTCCTTAAATATTTGTGAGAATAGGGTATTTAGAGCGGACTATCCAGAAAATGAACAATAAAACATACAAAAATGTCTAAGCAGAAATTGAATGAATCCATCTAAAGGTGACTTCTCTATTATTTACATAGCTATAATCCTTAATGCTTAGAATACATCCAAGAAGTTAATAGGGTTTTTTTGCATTTGATTTTGAACAGCAGATAGAAGAGGACAGTCTCCCTCTTTTATGAACCAGTATACAGAGAAAATACTCATTTCACAATGCCAAATAAGGCAGTTGTTTCATAAGTGTCTTCTAGGGGTTTTTTTTGAGAAAAAACCTGCTTGCTTTGATATCTATGAAGGAACCACTAAAATCAAGCTGTAATTTTTTTTATAAAGTTGCCTGCTATAGTTTTTATGAGCCCAAACTCCACTTTACGAGTATAATAAAAGGCAACTAGCATTCATGTGTGTATTTGATTTGTTCAGTGCAGGCAGTGTAATGAGATCTACAGGAGTTCTCTTTGTACAGCTGAGTGGCTGTGTCCTTTTTACTCATGAGTGGCTGTGGTTTTTTTACTCATTATTTTTTCTCATTATAACTTCAAATAAACAAAAAAAAACCCATAAAAATATTGAGTATGGGAATTTTACTATTGGATTATTTTTAAGCAACGTAAAACCAATAACTTCCAAATTATTGAGTACTGGTACAGTTTGTCCAGAGATGTAGAGCCTCCCTTCACTGGAGAAATTCATTAACCATCTGGACACAGTCCTGTACAATGTGGTCTGGGATGACCCTGCTGGAGTAGGGAGGTTGGACCAGATGATGCCCTGTGGTGCCTTCCAACCTGACCCAATTCTATGACTCTGTGATTTGTGTGCATGTGTGTACGCTGCTGCATGCCTACACCCATGCACACTCACATTTACAGGTGTATAGAAGCTGATTTCTCATAGATGAGAACGAGACAAAAACTGGGATTAGGGATAGACTTGTCAAATCGTGCCAGGTCCTGTAAATCAACACAGCCAGCTGAAGTTAAGCTCTATGCGTCACTCTTTCTTCCAAATTGCGATGGTGTGGTAATGCATCAGCAGAGCAGCATGAGGGGAGATGATGTGTAGAAGAACTGGGGTGACAGAAAAAACCCAGTTATTTAGAAGTACTTTTGGGCACAGTGAATGAGTACAGTATTAATGAATCTCATTAAGTTATGATTTAATTTCTTCTGGGCAAGCAGGGGGTGAAACCAGTGGGGAGACCAAATAATGGCCTCCAATTATGAGAACTTCAGCTTCATTTGAACTAGGAACTAATAGCTCTGGATTTCAGTGAGGAAAGAATGGCATTTTTTTTTCCTGTTTGTGCTAAACAAAAGAAAAATAATTCCATCCACACAAACTCAAATGTGTAATTTCCAAATGAAACTAATAAATAGGTAAACCTTATCGGTTGGAACAACAAGAGGATATTGCTCATGTCCTTTTAAAAACTTGGCCAAATATTTATTGCTTGTCTGAGACAATAGTTCTGGTTTTAGCATTAGGGACATTAGGATGTTAACCTTTCAACCCTGACTACATTGTGCATCTGAGGAACAATGGGACACATAATTGCCCTCTACAAGAATTCATGAATCCTGCTTAAAAAAAAAGACATTTGGCCCTCCCTATGATGTCTCATAAGGCATCCCATAATCCAATATGTAGACATTACAATTGCTCTGAATTATATATTTCTTTACTAAATCACATTAATCACATTGATATCACATTAATATGGAAACAAAATTTAATAACATCATTGCAACTAATCTGCTCTTTTCCCATTACCTTAAGTGGTTCCATATTTTACTTTTGATCCGACTGGTCACTGATGATTCAATGTTTATTCTGGACTCAATTGTTTTTTTAGCTAGTAGCAGTTAGGATTTAAATATAGAGGTAATGACACAAATAGAGAAAGTTTAATGGTGGGAAACATTTATACTTCAAATATGTGTAGGAAATAGAATTGATAGAAAAGAGACATAAAAATAAAATATACTAAATCATATGAAAAATAAATTACTAACTGAAAGCATGCACAGCAGTTAAGGGACTGTAATGAGTAAACTGGATGAAAACAGCCAACTTTCAGTAAAAAAAACATAGGTCAGAAACTGAATCTAAATAGCTCTGAAAACGACATAAAATCACTTCATAAACTCCTTAATTTCAACCTTAAAATACATACCCTAAAGCACTTGCATTTTATATTAGATACACTAAACTCTGTTTTCAAGAATTATTAGAAAGCTTCTTCAGCAATGCTTGCACTAAATTCTACATCAAACAAAATTTTATAGAAATAGGTATTTAATCTATTCTATAGTATTGGGGGGTGGGTTATGCATTATTATAATATGCTTAATTAAATGCATTTAAAAATAGCAGATATTAAAGAAGCTGTCCTGAAATACTTGAGCAGAGGCTAAACCCCCAGCCAGTTGCTCTCTTATTTTCCTAGCTAGAATAAAGACTCCTCTAGGGGAGCATGAGCTGAAAACCCACAAGTAGAGATTAAAGACAGCTTAATAAGTGAGGCAAAGTTTCACACATAAGCAAATCAAAGAATTAATTCACTAGTTCTTATCAGCCAGCATATTTCCAGCCACCACTTGGAAGGCAGGGCTTCAGCTTGTGCAACAGGTACAAATGTCACAACCATGAACACTGGCTGATTGCTCCTATAATCTTTTGCAACCCTGGCCTAATCACTGCAGGGCAGAGTAAGAAGCAGAACGTCCTTGATGCTGTGTAAGGACTCTTTAGCAAGAGCTAAAACACTGGTGTATCTTCAGCTTTATTTTTGTGACAAACGCAAAGCACATCAACATACTAGTGCTACGAAGTTGACTAACCTAGTACAACTACTGGGAGCTTGAGGAGAAAATTCCAAGGACCCACTACTCTGTGTACATTCCGTTTGAGAAATATTAACACCTATCTGCCATACAAGTGCTCTCAAAACTTGCAGACTCATGGCGTTAAAGGGATAGATGAGCTGGGAACTACAAGCTGAGGATTCTCATTTTACAGGAATGCCTGAGGAAAATAAACAGCATTTATTGGTTTTTTTTGTTTGTTTGTTTTTTTTTTTTTTTTTT
>VWZU01009063.1:282404-384983 GCA_013397095.1 Sterrhoptilus dennistouni
ACCAAACAAATACACCTGTTGGGATTGAAAGAGGGATCTTGGGAGACTGGTTGAGTAACAACAAAGAAAAAATCATGATAGTCTCACAAAATTATGTAAATATAGGGAAATCATCTTTTGCACATAAAGTTATGGTATCTAAACAAATCATTTTAATTCTGAAAAAATTGTGTTAGTTATGACAGATAGTTCTAAGGAAATATCAGCTCAGCGTTCAGTAGATGTTTAAATTAGAAAAATTATTAGACTTTTTAATGAAAGGAAGTATGAAGGCTACCTTGTGAGGTATGATTAGGTAAGCTGCAAGTGAAATTTAGAAAAGACAAATGAATCTGAAGTTCAACAAATCACGCTATTTGAGAGGGTGAATAGGAATTAGTGAATACTATTTGGACAAGAGTTAGGACACCACAGGATCTGCCTCTTTCACTGTCAGAGTTAGGTGTACGCTTGGCTGCTGTGCCATGAGAAGGTGAAGAGTTACAGTCCAGAGAGTTCAGGTAACAGGTTTGGTGGAATATCACTAGTGATTATGCTGGTTTTAGCAGACCAGTGAAGCTGACACAGTCCTGCAGTGCTGGTCCTGTCCCTTTCACATGTAATCACTGGGAAAAAATGGAAATAGACCTTCTAAGGCTTTGAAATTTTTTCTTTAATACAATACTGTCTTGAAACTGAACAACAGAAAAATAAAATGAAAAAGCACCAAACGATCCAACCAAAACTACCAAACAATACAAAACCAAAATGCCAACTGTCCTGTCTAAAACTCACTTTGCCTTTTATTTCTAGTGACTGTATCTATATAAAACTCAAAAGAATTGAGAAACAGATTTAAAACACATAAAATTGTTTTGTTCATTAAGGGAAAAATGCTTAAATTTTACTAGTACACATCCCAAATGAGTTATGATTTGCACTTGAAAAAAGATGCTTATGAAATACATTGCAAATTCAAGACCACCCTGGTTTTTCTCTTTCTTTAGTAGATTTTTTTTCACACTGAACTTTAACATATTTACTTCAATATCAGTTAATCTATTAGCTGATTTTTTGAAATGGTGATTAAATCCCTTTGGAAGACAGCCAGAAGACTGATTTTGAAACACTTTAATAAAAAAATAAAATCCTGTTGAATAGCTGAAAGAACTAACCAATTTACCCAATTTTCTCTGTGTGGAGAAGATACTAGTAAGTCAAGTGTGTGGTCATGAACTTGGCAGTGAAAAGACGATCTTAAATTTCAGTCTGAATATGCAACCAAACTATGATTGCCCTGCTACCCCTACCTCTATGTACAGGTATGAGGTAATCATAATACATATTGCATAATGTGTAGGTAAGCTATATATCACTTTGTACAAGCATTGTGAAAGCTGCATGTGAGTCGTGCTTTCAGGTAAGAGGAGTTTATATGAATGCTGATCACAGAATCATAGGACAGTCTCAACTGGAAGTGACCTCTTTAGGTCTCTAGGCCAACCTCCTGCTCTAAGGTGACACAGACATTGAGGTTGCTCAGGGGCCTAAACATTTCAGTTTTGAATAACTACAAGGATTGGTACTCCACAGCATCTCTAGGAAACTCTCAGGAGCATTTCACTACCCACCAGCAGAACTGTTTCCTTAAACAGTAAAATTCTCCTGTGATCCAACTTGGGTCATTTGCCTCTTGTGGTTCAACTGTGCTTATCTGAAAGAGTCTGGTTGTTTTTTTCTCTATCCCTCTCTCAAACACTAAATAGTTGTAGACAGCAAAACAAAAGGTATTCATTCAGTCTTGTTTTCTGTAGGCTGAACAAACTCAGTTCTCTCATACTCTCCTCATATTCCACGTTTCAGTCCTCTGACCAATGGATCTTCCCTAGAATCATTCTAATATGCCCATGTCTTCCCAAAGTAAGAAGACCAAAACTGGATACAGCACTCTGTGGTGGTGTGCTTTCTTTATTAAGGAGTTCTTTGAATGCTTGGTCCTTATTTCCCCCCCAATGAGTGGTTTCACCCTAAGTTACCTCCTTCCTCACCTGGTTATAAATTGCTCCCCAAACCCTGCCCCTTTTTCCAGAAAGCCCTATGTCAACCTTTCCTTGAAGCAACCCCCTGCCCATCACCCCACCTAACCAGGTGTCAATCCATGCTTCCCCCAGTTCTGGAAAGTTCTAAGTTACTTGAATCCCCATGGTTTGTTCAGGCTGTATCCTCCCCCTCTGTTCTGTTATTGGTTCTTGTTTTCTAAGTTCCTCCTCAGTTCCTCTAAGTTCCTCCTTTCTAAGCTCCTCCCCTGTTTGTCCATGATTGGTTTTTGCATTGTACCCTCCCCCAGTCCCACTTTTGCTTAAAAGTCAGTGTAGTGGTCTGTGTTGTGCCTGTGGTCCCTGGCTTTCCCAGGAATACTTTCTTGGAGCCATACCGAAGACCCCTGTGTTTTCTCTCGCCTCAATCCTCGACAATATACATCAAAAGAGCCTTTCCTTTCAGAGCAGCTTGCTGCTGCTAGGGAGAGCTGCAGCCCTGCTCTACCATTATCCTGACCTGCAGTGGTCAGGAGGTGGCCACTCTTGAAATGGTCCAGGACGGGGCTAGCCAGTGGTCTTCCAAGGCACTGTGTCAGCACTCCAGATGAATTCACTCTAGATGCTGGGAATTCTCACCTCCCTTGACCTGCTGCCCTATTCTCTTATAACCAGGAATGTTGCTGGCTTTCTTTATTATAGGGGCACATTGCTGGCTCACATTCGACTTTATGTTGCCCAGACTCAGAGCACTTTTTGCAGAGCTTGTTTCTAGCCACTCTAGTTCTGGACAATTCTGTTGCTTGGTGGTTATTATGCGGGTTATTCAGACCTTGGTTTAGGTATTTGCTCTTTTCATTGTAGAACATTACAACACTCCTCAGACCATTTCTACGATCTGAATAGCAGATTGTACCAGGTCATTGTGAATAGCAGTCCTATCCCTCCAGTATATTGTGTGCTTTTTGCAGCTCAGTATAACTGAAAATTGCCTGAAGATCCATTCCTGTCCCACCATCTTAGTCCTTAACAAAGGCATTGCACACCACCAGCACTGGGATGGATCCCTTAGGGATGTTGCTAGAAAACAGTCCATTGTTCAGCAGTTCAAGAGAAGTTGTGTAAATTAATGACTGTAAATATATCCCTACCAATTGAATACAGAGTTTTGCTTACGATGAAGCATAAATGTGCGGAACATATGACTCAGTACTCGGATAGATTTAATTTGTATTATTCTATGTACTACATGTGCTTGGTTGTTCTGGACTTTAGCATTTGAATCCACTTTATAGATGGATTTCAGAAGTAAGAAAAGAGTTATAAACCCCCACCAAATAAACAAAAGAAACCCCAAACTGGGTCAGAGTAACTAAATGACTGAACTAGATACATGTCTTCCCATTCTGGATCATATGAAAATATGAAGCAGACAAGGATGTCAAATTAGTCAAGGGTTTGAGAAGAATCATTATTATTGTACATATGACATAAAGTATGGTGAAAATAAACAAAGTGATACATTTTTAGTGGTATAAAAGGTCATCTCTAATCCTCTGATGATCATTTTTCCAGATAATCACCATAAGGGAAAATAGCAGATACTTTTAATTTTAATTGCTAGTTTCAAGAATTGAACTCTTATGTAAGTAGCAAGAAGCTAAGAGTCCAGTTGGCTTAGATTTCTTCCCCCTAATTGTCTGACTTCATCCTTCAAAGGTAATGACATAAAAGTACAATGTGACTTACTTCATTATTACCTTACTGCTTCGAAATGCCAAGTCTCAGGATTTAAAGCTGTATACAATCATGCTAAGTGGCTAAGAAGAATTTAGGTAATTTTAACCGCTAGAAAGAAGAACAATGTGCATTTCAAAACAAATCCCAATGACATCTTTTGAAAGGTCTATTATTTAAATATGTAAATATTTTAATGAAAATGCTAAATAAAAACACAGTATAATTAAAGCATAAAAGTAAAAATTAATTGATTTCTCAATTTGTCAAGTTTCTACATTTTTACCGTAGATAAACTTTATAACTAAAATCCTTATCCTAGATTCCATTTCACTTTAGCCACGTGCAAGAGGCTAGTGTGGCAGCAGCTTATTATTCAAAGTTCCATTTCAATCAAAATAAAGTAACTGGAAACTCCAAAGGACAATTAAAAAATTAATAAGGAAACCTACTCTTTAAAGTTAAAAGACTTGGCAAACACCCAAAATTTCTTAGGGAGATAGTACGTGAGGTTTTTTCCCACAGTTTTTTAAGAGATTTGATATTAATTCCATCTAAAACCAATGGTGGTATGGTATGTTCATTCCTGGATGAGAAAAAGAAGTAAGAATTAATTCTGAGACGCATCTGAGGCCTTAACATAGGGATATTTTTGTCTCTTGAAGTGAGACCTTGCTATTTCTGTCCCTGTAGTTGAAAGTGTTACATGCCAGGTGAAGACAGAGGGAAAATTGCGTAAGGATACTGCGTGCAATTTGCCTAAAAGTCATCGCATTGGATACCAACGTAATTTAAGTGCAAATTTGCATTACACAAAGATCATGTCATGCTACAAATCATTTATTGTACTGTTGTTCATCCAATCACAAACTGAAGAAGAATTCCATGTACTAGAATATAAGTAACCACAATAAAGACATTGCATATTGGAAAAAAATGTATTTTTAACAGCCCCAGAATTTAAGGACCCACATACTGTTGTCCCAAATCTTGTTCTTCTGAACCATCTTCACCTTTATTGTCTTTTTGAGTATTTTTTTTCTCAGCAAACAATGATTTTTCTGTTATTAGTCAGATAGGTTGCCTCCTTCTCTCCAGACATTCCAGTCCTTTAAAACAAATCATCTTCTAGATTTGTCTCTTTTTTTAAGCTTTCCTGAGTATTGTAGAAGTCACAGGCTCGAGGTCAAAAACCTCCTTTGAGTCTGCAGCTGTATTTGAGATACATATAATTTGCTGATGCAGCAACCGCTCTGTACAAAGTATGTCTAAGAGGAGCATATCACAGTCATCTACAATGAGCTGGAGAGGTCAAGAAAAACAAGGCAGAAGGTAGGTGTGTGCCTTCTACTCAGTTTCCATATCCTGACACAAAAGGTGAAAAGCTACAAATCTTAAAACAAATGCAGATGTTTTCAAAGCTGTGTTGAACTGGATGGGGATTATTTCTGAGAATTCATAATTTCAAGAACCTCACCAAGTTCCAAAAGCTGCAAGGATGCCTGATAAAAATTAATTGACTCTAGATGTTTTGATGAATTCTGAAAATTGAAGCAGTTTATTGATTTATTAATGACATGTAACTATCTATCCATTAGCCATGTATCTATATATCCTTAATGTAACAAAAAAAGTCTGTTATAGCTCAACTGGAAAATGCTAATAAACACCTGCAAATAATATAAAGCCTTGTAGGGCTAATCCAAGTATTTACACATACACACATACATCCCCTGGATGTAGGAGATGCCATCAGCCCTTCCTCATTTTTGTATATCACTGCTGCTTCTGGTGCACATGCTGGTGGAGGTGTGTCCCATACCCTGAGATGGGGGTCCCATGTGCTACCTCCACTCTGCAGACTACTGCTGGATGCTGGCTGCTCCCAGTGCCCCATGGAAGGCTTCCCTGCATGGTCGGGATGAGGCTTAGGGTGCCCCAGGGACACTTGGCAGGGACAAACTCACCGTGGTAGCTGCTCCTTCCTCTTTACTCTCTCTCCCTATGTCACAAATGCCCCTTTTCCCTCATGGGTTTTTTTTAAGATTGACCTCTTCTGAAGAGTCTGTAATTTCCTGGTGGATGTTTAATCCTGATGATGGTCATATTCTTCTCAACCCCCCTCAGGCAGTTTTGTGTGTCCTGTGCACACCCCTCAGTTACACTCATTTAGCTGCTGCTGCTGTTGGACCATTCAATAATGGTGGGGCATGTGGGTGCCTCCATAACTTTCCTTCTCCTTGACATGGATATTTCCTCTCACAGTCAGGGGATTTTTGATGTGGGCCAGCAGAGTTATGGGAGCAATTACACTTAGTTTGAGAATGCTTACAAACAACGTAAAAGTAAAATGGCTTTACCAGGAAAGGAACTCCCTGGCCTGGTGACACAGTTCCTCAACCACAATACAACTTTTGCAAAAGAACTGTTTTTTCTGCCCCCCACCTCACAGAGAGGCATCAGGCACTTCTGGCAACCTCTGGCCTGGAGAGCTCTGTCTGCCATCAGCAGATCAGTGTGGCTGGAGGCCTGTGACATGGGTGGGCAGTGGCTGCAGCAGCTGCAGGGGAATGAGCTCCACAGTATGTGTCAGCACCATGACTGAGGAAGGAGGTTTATACTAGTGCACTGGAAAAACTGGGACCAAAAGGATCTTTTTGTGCTCTTCTGCATCAGATACTGAGTCTCTTTATCTGCCTTTATTGGGTCCTCTTGGATGTTTAGAAAGAAGCCCTTCCCTCTCACCCTGCCTGGGCAAACAGCCCTGCAAATTGCTGTGCCATGCCCCCACTGCCTGCCATACCCCCCCTGACATGCCCTGCTGATGTGCCATGATTTTAGGCACGTTTATATTGTTGATCTGGTGTGTTGTTGACTCTGTGTTTCTCCCTAGAGCTCTAGTCCCTAGCCCCTCTTCTCTAGGGTTATGCTAGTTGCTTCCTGTACATTTATTTTTAGTAAAGCAGAAAACTTCCTTCAGGAGAAAATCAGAAAGCAGTTATGAAAATGGTTTGCTCCTGCCGAACAAATGGACAGCTAGTTTAACTACCCTCCCCATATTCCAACATATAAGGCATCACAGGACACTTCCCTTCTTTCATACAACACCCCATGAACACACCTCACACATTGTATCTGTGAATATGTCTGTATACATTCTGCAAAATGGTTATTCCTACAGGCTGCAGAGAATCCTACTTGTTATTCAGCTAGCTGGTTAGTTTGTTGACCTGCTGTTAACATCTATAAATATGTGGTAATGATTAAAAGGCCCACAGACATGACTAGGACTCTGAAAAAGAAGTATGCTTGGATCAGTCAGAACCCAGTGGCAAAAAAATGTTGATTTAACTTTGAAAAATCCCTAACAGGCACATATGAAGGCTCACAAATGTGGTTTACTGATCCATATCAGGATACATTCATGTATTTATTTGAGATATGCTAGTTTCTAGGAAATTGGGCACCTGACAACATGTGGACCCTTACTTTCACAGATATCTTAAACTTCCCTAAATTTAGCCTCAGGAATCTAGGGATAAATCCCACTCACTTTATCTCAGTGTTTTTATCATTCAGACAAAGTCTTTTGGAGAGAAAAGAAGTACTGGCCTGTATTTTTTTTCTGTGCTTTGTATTAATGAATGTTTATAGTTATATTTTAAGTAGTATAGTTCCTTTTCTCTATAGATATTTATGGAGCCCTTTGCACACTTTTCCTTTGCTTGGGGACAAGTATGGGTAATTATGGGTAAGGATAGATGTATGAGGACTGAAGGGCTCCTGTCTAAAGATGCAGAAATCTCAAAAATGTTCAGGAAGACAAAAGGTACAAGAAAATTGTAATTTTTTTTTCCAAGGCAAATTGGTTCTTAGGGTTAAAACAACCTCCCACTGTACATATTGACTCTCTTGTGAACTAATTAAAGCAATAAAGTTTTTGATGTTGAAAGGGTCCTCTGGAGATCATTTAGTCAAACTGCTCTGGTCAGAGAAGGTTTTGCTAGGGCAGATTGTTCATACAATCACACAATCACAGAATGTGTTGGTTGGAAGAGACCTTCAAGATCGTCGAGTCCAACCCACGCCCTAACACCTCAACTAAACCATGGCACTGAGTGCCACATTCAGTCTTTTTTAAACATATCCAGGGATGGTGACTCCACCACCTCCCTGGGCATACAATTCTAGTACTTTATCGCTCTTTCCATAAAAAACTTTTTCCTTGTATCCAACCTATATTTCCCTTGAAGCAGCCTGAGACTGTGTCCTCTTGTTCTTTCTGTTGCTGCCTGGAGAAAGAGACCAACTCCCACCTGACTACAACCACCTTTCAGGAAGTTGTAGAGAGGGATAAGGTCGTCTTTGAGTCTCCTTTTCTCCAGGCTAAACAACACAGCTCCTTCAGTCATTCCTCAGAGGGTTTGTGTTCCAAGCCCCTCACCAGCCTTGTTGCTTCCTCTGCATGCGCTCAAGCATCTCAGCGTCCTTCCTAAATTGACATGGTTCATGTTGCTGGACATCTACCATGTGCAAGAAGGTTTTGAATGGCTCAGAGGATAGAAATTCTACCCAATCTATTACTAATCTGTTTCTGGGTTTGACTAATCTCATTATGATTTTTTTTTTCTTTTACATTTAATCTGAATGTCACGTAGATGAATTTATTACTATCGCCCCTTGTCCTGTCACTGAATACCTCTGAGAAGAGTTTGAATCTGTCATCTTTACTCAAATCCATCAGGCATTTATACACATTGATTTAGTCCCACACCCAATATTTCTTCAAGTCACCCATGAGAACCAGGACCTTGGAATATCATGCTTCTGTCAGTTGTACAGAGTTTCACACCTACCTTTTCTTCTTTGTGCTGTCTGGCTGGGTTGGAGTTAATTTTCTTCGTAGCAGCCTATTAAGGTGCAATTCTTTGGCTGTGTGATCAGAATGATGTTGGTAACACACTGTGGTTTAGCTGTTGCTGAGCAGCACTTACACAGCAGCAGGCCCTCCTCTGCTTCCTATGCTATTCTCCCAGCAAAACAGATGGGGTGTAAAAGAAGAGGTAAGGAGATATAACCAGGACAAATGATCCAAATGACCAAAGGACTGCTCTATAAAGAGCCATCTTCAGCCACTAAAATCCAAAGGGAGGAGTATTTTGGATGAGTAACCATTGCTTAGGGACTGACTGGGCATTGGTTTTCTGTGGGAAGAGAAAATTACGTTTGCAGCACTTCTTTTATTTGCATTTCTCCTTTCTTTCCTCTTCCTCTTTCCTTCATTTGTTAAGCTATTTTTATCTTGTGTTGGGGTCTTTTGTGATTGGGGTCTTTTGCTCTTCCTATTATTTCTCCTCATGATGTTGGTAGCAAAGGAAGTTAGTGAATGGCTGTGTACCGCTTAGCTGCCAGTCAGGACCAAACCACTACACTCTTGAATTAATTGGTTATGGAAAATACACTCACAAAGGTTAATGGATCTGCAGAAACTAAGCCAGCTATCTAATTTATATGTATGGGGAAAAGAGACTGAGTGTACTTGTTTTACTGTGTGTGTGTGTATGGAAGAGGTTTCTGTTAGCAGAATTTGGAAAGGGCTTAGTTAGCTTTTCTGTTCCAATTATCTGAGGAAAAAGTGTTAAAAGGGGATTTATGAATATCTAGATATGGTTCTTGTCATTCTCTGACCATGAGGACTCGGATATTGTGTGTCATACTCTGTCGTTGCTCGCCTTGAATTAAATTACTGCTAACAATGTTATGTACTTAGCTCCCTCTCTGGAAGTGTTAATCATGATACTGACAGACTGGGACTTGATGTATAGGAGTTGAAAATCCTGCCTTGCTGGAAATAAATTTGGCTAGAATAGCAAGTTAGCCTCATCAAACAAACTGTTCCTGTTAACAGCAAAATTGATACAACATGGCAACCAATGCCACCACCTGGATTTGGAGTTCAGCCTGTTCAACAAGCTAGCTGAAATAAACATTCAACTTTAACCTTGCAAAAGCTTAGGGTCTATTTGGGAAAAAAGAAAGTGTGATACTCACCTGCTTAAGTATTGATGTTAATAGACACAGGATAGTTCTGGGTACATACAGACATTCTTTCTCTGGAGGTTCTATATGCTGTTGCCTTGGAGATTCTGACAGAAGAAGTATCTCCCACCTTGCTCACAGTGCCACCCTACTCCCATGGAAGAGATCAAACTGAAATTTAGTTCATAATACATAATTTACAGAACCACTGAATAGTTGCAAGGCACCTCTGGAGACTATCTAGTTCAACCCTAGAGCAGGTTACACCAGAATGTGTCCAACTGGGTTTTGAATATTTCCAGAGAGGGGAGACTTCATGATGCCCTTTGATAGGCTGTTCCAGCTATGCCACCCTCAATGTAAAGAAATGTAGAATTTCTTGTGGTTTAGTTTATGGCCATTAACTTAGTCGCTTCTTCACAGCTACCGTGTCTCAACAATTTTGTAAAGTATTACAATATAAATGGCTGTCTCTTTCAAGGAATGAAACTATAAACCTGTAGGAAATGTTACATTCAGACCGAATCAAAGAAGTGTCCTCCCAGAACTAAGGAATTGCTTTGGGAGAAGGCACATAATCTTCCAGATCCATTATACCTCAAGGGGGCTTCCCAACATCAAACAAATTCTTACTGCCTAGTAGGAGTCCAAAATTGCCAAAGGACTGCTAAAGATACTCTCACATGATAAGCTCACTGAGATTAAAATAGAGAATTTCAGATATGGCCCATCATATGCTACAATTTCTAGAGGAACACATGGAGCACGAAAGTTTCAGGACTTACGTTTTTCTGTCCTGGAATCTCTTTTCTGTGAGAGATATGCAATCTAGGGCCCTGAAGTAAATGGCTGCAACACAAAGTACATATTGTAAAAACTTTCTATAAATCAAAATTTACATTTCACAAATATCTTCCAGTACAGTTTCATTATGACCTTTTAACTGTGGATTGGCCAAATACTACAGCAAGCATCTGATACCATGGACACAAATCAATTCCTTACACATGTGCCTGGGGCCACCTAAAACACTCTAAGGCATCCTAGATGTCCCCATGCTACTGTCAGATGTGACACATGATTTATGAGACACCTCTACTGTAGATAGAGGCCAGGCATGCCTCTAAAATTATTCATCTTCAAATGACACTAGAGACCTATATTTTGGCACTTACATTGAGCTCCATCATTTCACTCTTGGCCAAGGAGTTTTATCCACCTGTGATTCATGGAGTCATCTTATGCTGCACAATTGCGTGACCATGGCTAATTTTAATATGAAAATGAATTATTAATATGTGGGAGCAGAAGTGGACTAAAGCCTTTCAGGATAATTAAAAACAAAGGCAGAAATATGGATGTTCTGATAGTCATAGCTTCTCCAGTATTCAAGATAAAAATCACTGCCATATAAATGTATAAAAGCCTAAGGAGCAAAAAATTAAATTAGAAAAGGATTACAGAGCCCTGAGAGAGATGGTAAGGGGCTCCAGAACACACATTGTTTTTTTAACAAGCCTCCCAGCCAAAGAGAAGTGGTTTGAAAGAGCCAGCCAAATTTGGAGACTCAACAAATGGCTACAAGATTGGTGCCACAGTCAGGGGTTCAGATACTTAGATGATGAGACTTGCCTTGAGAAACTTGCTATGAGAAATGTGCTCTGCTGAGGGTTCATGGAAGTCAGCTTTATCAAAGGAGCATGGGGAATAAACTAAGGGAGTGTAGACGTGCACATGCCTGTGGGGCTAGAATCTTGCTGTCATCATGGAGATGCGGTTGGATGTGTCCCACGACTGAAATGTTTGAATGGAAGAGTGCAGGTTCTTTAGGAAGGACAGGCAGGGAAGTTGAGAAGGTGGTGTTGCCCTCCATGTCAGTGAGCAGCTGGAGATCATGGAGCTTCACCCAAGGGTGGATGAGGAGCTGACAAGAGAGTTTATGGGTCAGAAATAAAGGGAGAGTAGGAACAGGTGACATTGTAGTAGGGATCTGCTACAGATGGCCTGTCCCAGAAGACCAAATGTTAAGAGTCCCACTATAGACAGATAGCTGGAGCCTCACATTCATGAACTCGTGGTACTTGTGGGGTAATTCAGTCACACTGGTATCTGTTGGAGGGACAACACAGTGGGTCATAAGCAGTCCAGACAGCTCCTGGAGTGTGTTCATGATAACTTCCTACTCCAAGTGATGGAGTTGCCAGTGAGGAGAGATGCTATGCTGTACCTTATTCTCACCAACAAGAAGGGGCTGGTGGGGAATGTGAAGGTCAAGGAAAGCCTGGGCTGCAGTGACCAATGCCCTTCCTGCTTGCTCTGCTCCTGCCTTAATGGAACTGGTATTTAATTTCTTATGTTTTATTTAGTTTCCTATATATTTATTGTGTTAAAACAGAAGTTTGTTACTTCAACAATTCAGTTGTGGGTTGTGGTTTAGAGGTATTCTAAGGGCTTATATCTATATTAGATCTACGATTTGGTTACTCTCAGTTATACTGAAAATAATGCCAAATAATATTTGCACACACAAAATTCTATCAAGGCCTAGTTTTGTTTAAGATCCCTATCTCCACCATGGTATTTAATAACATCATGCTAAAGGTTCACATCTCAGCTCAGGAATCTTTTTCTTGACTACAGGACTGAGATATCTTTGTTTTTCTGAAATTTAGTCTTCCAGAATGAAAATATATTAGCATAGTGGCTACTGGGAGCTAAAGAGGCCTGTGGAAACCAGGCATATGCCAAATGACAAAGTACCAGACTGCTTCACAGGATACAAGGCTTGGATCTAAGGAGTGCATGTTCTTCCAGCTGATAAAGGAATCTATGCTCCCTCAATCTTGATATAGTTTACAGTAGGAATTATAACTGCTTTAACAATAAATGATGCTGTAGCCTTAGATAATCAATTCCAGGTCTGTCTAACATGTGAAAAGTAATTTGTTATGACAACTTTGAAAGTACTTGTTATTAATTTTTATCTCAGTATATTCTATCATAGGACAACTCCTTACTCAAACTTTTTATATTCTTCACATGTAAAAAAGAATGTAGGAATTTTCCTAACTTGCAGATGGAAAGAGACATAATTTGATTAATGTTATAGAGAGTTAAAACTAGATTCAAAAACCACATGCAGATCTGCAAGTGTATTTGCTCAAAAAAAGGACCATTATTTTTAATAGTACTGAAGACAATTGGACATGATCTATCTCTGATTGAAATTCAGTAAGTGTTTTGGTTTGGGTTGAATTAGGGGAGAACTTTCAAGAAATCCTTTAATAACAAAACCTCTACCACCCTTCCCCCCACCCTGGGTTTGGGAAGGAATCTCTTGAACACAAAGTGGAAAAAAACCGGTTTATTAACAAATGAATAAACACTCTCTGACACAAGGGAAAAAAAAAAAAGAACAGAAAAAAACTCAGGTTACTGTGAGGGGGAGGGCGCAGAGCTTCTTTTACAAGCCCTGGTGATCGTCTCCGGACTCCTCCAGCCAGATCAGCTCNGAGGGAAAGGGAAAGAGAAAAACAAACAGGGCACAGAGGCGGCAGAAAGAAAGGAAGAAAAAAATAAAAGAACGAAAGGGCAAGAAAATAGCAGAAATTGCGAGACAGCAAAGCACGCCTAAAAGCCAGGAAGCCAAAAGCAGCAGCGCCGAAAGGGCCAGCAGGAAAGTGCCCGCCCCCCTAACAGGGAAGGGACAGCTCTTAGACATAACAAAGGAGTCCATGATATGGGATTATGGGATAGAGAGCACTGTCAGCCCAGGACAGTAAGCTTGACCTAAAAAGGAACTTATCAGAAAATACCCCACTAGCTGGTGACTATCAGCCCCTCAGATTAAAATTTGACAGTGTAGACACAGGTGTATCAGGTCTTTGTAAAAGAACAAGATATAGCAAATTACTAGTACTTCAGCATGGCCTACCTGTAGCACATAAAACTGATTTGTTCAGTTTCTGAATAGAAATGGTAAATATGCCTGTGAGAACTTGATGGATAAGTCTTAAGCATTTTTCACTTTCCTGTAGTTCTGTCAAAGTTTTCCAGATAGTGTTTTCAAAGGGAGCTACTTTCCACTGATATCACACATCAAGCAGATAGTCTAGTTTTGCCCTTTGCCCTCTACTTTGTGTAGTTGCATTTTAGAGACACTTGGGAATGCATTCTGAATTTGTCCAGGGAGTAACAGTTTTGGGTAGTTTAGTACATCCCATTCGGTTTTACATTCCCTTTTCAAGTGCAACTCTTCAGTTGGATGACTTGTCCTTGGTTAACATGAAATCCATCCATGCAGTTAAATCTTTTATTTTAAGATTGGTGTGACTTAAGTACTTCTGAGCTGTTACAATAGTTTAAGTCTGTAAGTACCTAACTACTTGTAAAACAGTATGTGAGAAGCAAATATTGTATAAAAAGAAAAGCAGTATATTAATATTTTTATGAGAGTCCAGTTATATCAGAAAAAATTGTGGATAACCAAGTATGCCAGTATGCCAGAACTCTATTCGCAATGTTCAAAAGTCAGGAATGTCCTTCATTTCCTCACAATTTCAACTATCCACTTCAGTTTAACTTTGATTTGTAAGCAATGGGTTTTGTTTCTGTTTTTGGTTTTTTTTTTTTTTGCTTTTATCTTCATTTGTTTTTAATGCTTAAAATATTTTAAATTACATTATTTGGTTGAAGGACTAGGAGAAAATCAAATTGATTTAACTCAGACATTTGACATGAAGAGAGGAATTCACATATCAGTGCCTACAGCTCCAGTAATTTCTAATGGTATAGAAAACGTCTCAATATGCATTTCATACTAATCATGTAACTTAGTGAAAGATGAAAGATGTTCACAGTAGGATTGGATCCTGAGTTTAAAGATTTAGAAATAAAATCTTTATTTGGAACTCTTTTTTTTGGCAAAAAAGTAATGTTTGGCATATTCTAACAAAGAGAATATTTTTCTGGTTTTTTTCCAAATTAAAATTCCATGTATTTAAGTGTTAATATATTACTATTCTGTGGATTAATTTTTAATACTCTCTATATAATTTTTTCTAGATATTGCACATAATTTTATTTATTTGTGGTAGTATTGCAATTTTCATATTCTGCTTTCAGATTTCTTGTTGATTTTGCAGGCAGATATGGAATTTAAGTTGTTTCCTGACATTATTAAAGTAGGAGTTGGTGTTTTTTTTTCATTTAACATTGGATTGGTAACTTTTTGTCTCCATTAAAGAAATGATCTGTTGCCTCTAAAAATCATGTTTTCTAGTTTAAGTCAAGTATGTTGGAAAGCATATCTGAACCTTTTCAAGGCCATATTTTTTTAAAAAACTATTCTAAATATGACACCTTCTGAAGCACAATCATATGAAATGGAACTTTTTGATCTCATACTGAATACCGCCGAGCTTGTTCCAACAAACCAGATGGAATTTTGACCTTGTACATTGTGTTCTCTCTGATTCACCATGTCCTTTCACAATTGGAAACTATTCTGAATTGTTCTGTGTTTTTGCTAATCAAGAACTGTTGTTGTAATTAAAAAAGACACAATTTTGTAAATTCTAAAGGTCTTTACATCTTAAAAAGGTACACGAGGACTGTAGGCAGAGATGTATTACTTTGCACCATCCATCTGCATGGCAAGTAGGACAAGCTATTGCCACATACAAGCTAGATAGTGTAGGAAAAAGACATTTCTTCTGAGGGCAGCAGGAGAAAATGTTGAATACCAACTGCCTTCTAAGACACATGAAGGAAATTTCACATGATAGAACATGAATTACTTCCTCTGCAAAGTGAGGAAAGGGATTGTCAACATTTCTTTCACCTAATAACTTTTTGTTAAGTCACTGGGCTCTCAAAACCAGTGGTAATTTTTCTGACATATAAGAATTATTTATTTATTTACTTGCTTATTTATTTTAGCAAAGGAAATGTTCTGTTCTTATCTTCCAGAATGTTTCTTAAAATATAAAACCCAAAGCAAAATAAGACACAAATTTACCAAACACTGAAAATGCTTTAAATTTGAAGGCAGTAATAAAACTTGCTTAACTCAGCTGTGATACTTCACTGACATACTGAGTTTCTGCTGACTTCTGAAGGACTGCAAATGACTATGGGACATAATATGCATCCTGCACTTGCAATTCTGAGAATAAATAAGCTCAATATATGAGAATTTTTTGTGCAATTCATTCCGGAATAACCAAATAATTAATGTTATTTTATAATTTTTCCCATCAATTTGGAAAATGTACAGCTAAGAGTTCTATGCAAATTTTCATTAAAATCTCGGAATGTCAAAACGCTAAAGAGAAAAGGAGAAAATATATGGTTTTCATTAGTTTTGGCAGTTACTTTAAGCATAAGTATTCCAATTAAGGAAGGATGGCAAAAAAATAGCTTTATCTTTTTTTTTTTTTTCTTTTTTCGGGCTGTTTTGATGTTATAATTGCTGGTAATAACACAAGTTGGAAACATTTTCCATAAAAGCGAAAGAGTTTAATTTCAACTTATATAATGACTCACATAAGAGCTCCATTTACAGACACTTTAACACTGTGAATCATTAATCTCTTTGACAAATTACAACACAACTCTATTAGATTTCCTGTTACAGATTTTAACAGATGTCTAATTAGAAACTGAAAGTGAATTCAGATTAACCAGTACTTGGCATATGTATGGAATCAAATCATTATTTATTGAGATAAAATTTCCTCCAGGGTAAGAAAAAATATTAACACTTTTCTCCATTTCCAAAAAAAAGAAAGAACGTTTAAATATTGCATACACACAGCCTTAGTTGCTAAGCAATATTTTAGAGAGGTAAGATAAATACTCTATAGCATTTTTGACAAAATTCTTTTGCAGGGATAATTAATTGCCAGGATTTTCAAACTGTTAAATGTATTAATTAAGATTAGAAAAAAAAGAAAACTGGTAAAACAAACCCTCAAATCTTCCATTACACAAGTATCAAACAATTATATCAATATATGAAGACCTACACTCTTGTAAATCACTGAAAATATAAACATATTTTCTCTAACTTTTGATTCAATATCTTCTTTTTATCAATTATCAGAGTATTTTGTTTGCAAGTAAAAATATTTTTGCAATCATACAGAAAAATTGCAATAATGCAGAAAAAATTCTAAGACTGTAACTGCTTTAATTAATCATTCCTGGGCATGGAAAACTTAACATAACTATGGTTAATTCACATACCTTTTGTTCATTATCAGATGTAGCATATTTTTGAACTTGATCTTGTCACATAAAAGGCAAGAATAGGTTTATCAGTGGATACAGAAATCATGCCTAGAATTTGGCACCTTCACTACTTGAAGTTTTAATTGCTTAAATAGAATAATAAAATGAATTATTTAAGGAAAAAAAAAAGCCAGTTCTTAGGGACATACTTAAAAAATAATCATGAATTCAAGTTCCATAGCAACATTAGTTCCTAAAAGTTTTGAATTGAATTTCAGAAAATAATGTCTCCAAAACACTTGTTTTGTTGCGTAAAGCTTTAGACAAAGATGCATTGCCTTAGGCTACATCTACTTTAAACTGTACTTGGGAACATAAATATATTTTTTGAAGAAATTTTCCAGATCATCCCATGCCAATCATTGTCATATTTGGGACACAGTTTTAAAGAGGATTGATGATGGTGAACTATTATTTTCTACATTTTGTTTCCCCCCCCCAAAAAAGCTGAACCCTTCCTATAGAGAAAATTGAATTGGAAATTGCTCCAGCTGCTCATCAAATGCTCTCCAATACCTAAGTGTTGGAGAAGTGCTTAGTTTACCGTAAGTCTTCAAACAGCATGCCTGATGGTCTGTCTAAGCCATCAAAAAAAAATCTATTCCAAAGGAAAAGAAAGCAAGCAACCAGCATTGTAGATAAAGAGGCCTCATAGAGTTGGTTTTGATTTACTGATCAATTCCTGCTGAAGAAAAAGGATTTTTGTGAAAAATATGTTATGAAAAATATAGTCTTGATATTATCTACAGGATGTTCATAATCTCAGTGTTTTGTTTTGCTTAAGGGACATGGATATGGTCAGATGATGGTAGCACCTCTTATATGAAGAAACATTCAGGCAGTTAAGATTGTTTAACCTGGAGAAGGCTCTGCACTTTCATGAAGCACTTTAAAGGCGGTTTAAAATGAGTAAAAAAAAATTACCAGGGTGTATAATGACAGGGCAAGGGACAATGGCTTTTAACTGAAAAGGGTAGATGTAAATTGGACCTGAGCAAGAAATTCTTTTCTGTGAGGGTGATGAGGCACTGGAATAGGTTGGTCAGAGAAGCTGAGGATGCCCATATCCCTGGAAATGTGCAAGGCCAGGTTGGATGGAGTTTTGAGCAACCTGGTCTAATGGAAGATTTCCCTGCCCATGGGAGGGATGGTTGGAACTGGATGAATTTTAAGGTCCCTTCCAATCCTAAACATTCTGTGATTCTATGAAATGGTTAAGCATGCAGGAAAGGCACTCTCAGTAATCAGTACCCATTGATAGAAATATCTCTAATCTGATCAGCAATATACTCCAAAACCAGAAATGCATATACTAAAAACCTATTATCCAGAATTTATGTATCTTAATCTTAAAAATTACATATCCTTTGGCCTGAATTAATACCACATAATTGTTCTGTTATTTACCTCATTCCATTAAAAAGCACACCACCCCCTCAAAAAGAAAAAAACATCAACCTGAACACAAAAAATCAACTTGTAACTAAAGCCAAATAAATATTTATTTTACTTAATATGTATTTAAGATATTGTGTACGCCTTTTTCTGTAAGACAAGTCAAACCTGTGTTCTCTCAGGGTTTTGGAAGGTTATTATTTTATGATGGACATATTCCAATGCATCTGTTCCTCACTGTGAAACAGACTAAAGAATAATTGTTTAGAAAAAAGTAATAAAGAAAAGTAGTTATGACCTTTCTGATCTGGTAGCTAGGACAATTTTTGGACAGAATGAGGTGACAATTTCATCTATGCTACTATACTGATTTTATGTTTTATCTAATGACTATTTAATACAAGTTCATAGAGGCTGTAGACACACTGGCATCTTTTTGATAGCTATGGGTAAAAACTATACTAGAAACTGAGACTACTGGAATGTATTTTTAGCAGTCTATTGAATAACGATGCCATAAAACTTCCAGTGAATCTATATCTTCAGTCTCTAGTCAAGTGAAAAGTTACGGACAAGAATTTCAAAAGTTTAGCATTTACCGAATCCCTAATGGGGTTTAATTACCTTAAAGTTCATGCAGTCATGTAACATCCATTACTTTGCTTAGGTCAAACCTTTTCTCCTGAGAATAATGATGTCACTGTGTATAAATTCAGAGAATCCTGGTTACCCAGCAGTCTTGCAGGAAAAAAAACCCAACACAAAACCTCCCTTCATTGAAAAAGAGTGTCAGAAGTGCAATCTATCTCCCATTTAGTCATTAATATTAATAAATACTTTATTACTAATCATATGTATAAAATATTTATTATATTGATTATTTTTTAATTTAACATCAGTTTAAGGATTCTGAGTTAAATACGTTTTCTTGGTCGCCATTTTGTTTCTTCGTGTTTCTCATGAGACATCATTAATGGTCACAAGCCTGCCTCAGAATTGTGATTATATCAGAATGCATCTCAACCTTTCCAAAGCCCAAAGATGTTCTGTTACTGGACTATAATTTTGGTAATATTCTTCTAGTGATATTTTTCTATTTATATACATTTCCAGCTTTTTTTTTTTTTTTAGTTATCCCTTTCAATTAATTTGAATGTACTTACTCTCTGCCATTGATTTCCCTCATTTTCCTGCTGCTTTCATGTTTTTCAGAACAAAAATTTTTCTGTGATGAATCCTTGGTTGGAAATGACAACCATTTAAAGCAGATATTTAAATTAAATAGTGAATTAACATTTTACTTTCTTTTTATGTGGAAGATGAACAAATTGATAAGTTGGAAAAAGAAATAACCACATTATCTGTAGTTACTTCTCCATTTGCATGATGTATTATTTTTATTATAGCATCATCTAGATGCCAATATCTAAGCTTGAATATTAATAATGTCATGCCAGTGGCCTTTTTTATCCTTTGGGCATATAATCATACTGACTACTTAGAAGACATCATAGTTTCTGAGAGAGGTAGATATTTTCAAAGGTTTTCAAGCTCAGCCTAATGTTCCTTACCCAGGAACAGGCACACACAGACTATCTGCCTTTGAAAAGCTTTCCCTGAATGCTTACCTTTGATCAACTTTCATTTTTTCTTTTTATTACAGAAAATTCCAGAAGCCAAAACAGACTTAAAAGTGAAGAGGAAGCGATTGCAACTAAGACTGTCAAATAGGGCACTGATTCAACACACTCCCTAAGCAGCTTATTAATGTCAGAACTCTTGGGAAGCCATGTGTAATGCTAAATGTTGTTATAAGTAAGAAACATCCCTAAGGTACTTGGTCCTGGAGAAATTTCTACCACCTTTTCCTGGGGTAAATCTTTCCTGAACATAGATGGCCATAGTAGAGAAAATGTAACTTATATTTATTTACATTATCCTGAGCTAATATAGATAAGAAAGCACGTGTGTTTGTTCTCAGTCACATACCTTTTTTTTTTCATAGATTTTTGTGTTAGTATGATTATTATAACAACCATAACATATTTCCCATGCCTGTCAATGTTCTATTGTTTACCATTATTAATGATCCCATGTTCACTGTCTTTTCAAAAACATCCACCAATGCTGACAGCTTTGTCTGGGAATCAGTAGAATGTCACAAATATTCATGAGTGATTCCCATAAAAAGCCTTTTCTAAATCCTCAGAACTTTGCAGCAGTATAAAACTGAAATTCCTGAATTGTTGAGCCCTCACTGATTAAGGCTTTAATCAAAGGATATAGAAAAGGAAAGGATCAGAAAAAGGCATAGAGAAGTAAAGTATTTTTCCAACATAAAAATGAGCTGTCACAAAAAAGCTGATGTGGCCAAAACCATTTCTTTTATTTTTTTTATAGCCTTAACCCATCTGCCAAATATATACAATGCCACCTATTTAAGTATAGAACTTAAAACAAGCAGCAGGGTTGCCCTAAGTGCCCTATAAAGTTAGTAGACAAAAAATAAATTAAATATCTGACTCGTGGAGATTTTCTCTGCACTGACCATCTAGAAAGTTACTTTTCTATAAAGTTCCAATGGGTATCTTCCTTACTTCCTCAAGGTAAGGTGGGATATATACTGATATTAGTATGTCTTCGCATACGTGGCGCATATATGTGAGCCTATTTAAATTATGCAGCAAGTAAACACAGGTACGTATGCACATACCCATAGTAATATCTTCTGCTTATTTATCTCTATAATATTAAACTTAGCCATTTGAAAGCACATCAAAGGGAGTATCTTGCAGGAATTATCGTAACATAACAGACCATTTCCTGCCATCTTATTCATCCTGTTCTCTTGCAAAAGCAATTCTATCAATGTTGTAATATTAAAATATATAAAAAATTAGTGCTTCATATTTTGAAATACCGAAATAATAAAGTCATTACATCATGACTGATTTCTCCTGAAAAACTTTGAGGTAAAACTTACGACTCTTCAGGACTCAGAGATATCTGAGATGTTCAAATAATTTTTATATTAATCAATAAGAAAAAATAGAAATACCTTCGTATATATTATTGAAGCTTTTTCTATGATAGCCATATTTCATATTGAAGAAAATGCCTGTCATCCAAGGTCAAACTATAGGGTAGGATACAGTAGAAAGATTTCAGTTGCATATATCTCTCTGTTGATAGGCAGACTGCCATCTTATTACTCTGAAAAGTCCCAGAAGGAAAAAAAAAGCCAGAAAAAAAACCAAAAAAACAACTAGTGAATATTCTTATTAACTTCTTCTGAAGGTTTATAAGAATATTTCATTATGAATAGTAATGGGTCTGATGAACACAGAGCTGTCAGAGAACAGAGTGGTAACTACATCAGGCATTGCTGTGTAGGCTCAATATCCAATCTTAGGCAGACCAAATGTACTTCTTGTGAAACTGGGGCTCAGTAATTACCTTCTTTTGGGTACAAGCCATAGGTCTGGCTTCTACTATGAACATATAATCAATCCTCTCTATTTAAAGTTATTGATCATTTGAGGCAGCCTGAGATGTAGTGATCATACACAGATCATGAAAAATATGGGCCAGGTGTATAGTAAAGTCAAGACCCTGAATTTTAGGATGCAAAATTCCAGCTTTCCCAGGAGTTAGTCAGTTGGAACCCCTGGGATACTACCCTTAGAGCAAGGGAGCAAAAGAGAAGGAAATGTGCAGCATTGGTACAGCATTTATTCTATTCCTATAGGACTTTCTATGATTGTCATTATTGCTTTAGTATTTTTTTTTAAACTGCAACCATTTCTTTCTTTCATGAACCATTTATTCAATCACTCCATTAAACAATATTCATCTGAATATTGTTTTTTATCCTTAAATAAATTAAATAAAAATAATTTCTAAAATAGTGTTTACCTTTGCACACTAGTCTCTATTAATATCTTTATTCTCTTAAAATAGCAAAAAAATAACATTCTTGCAAGTGAGTGATTAAAAGAATATTTTTCATGCTTAGAAAAAAAGTTACCAATAGAATTCCACTAAGATTAAATCTGAGGTAGTTTATCAGTTTTTCCTTGTCCTAACTCTCCAAGTGAACTGTAAATGTGGGTTTTCCATTACAATAGTGTTTATTCAACTTGTCTTCATGCAACTGCTTTTGAAAGATATATTAGTGACATTCAGAAACACTCATATAGTAAAGGAAATCTGGATTTTTAGAAAGATAAATTTTTAATGTGTTGAAAAAATCAACATCACAGTAATTTACATCCATGAATAGTATAGATAGATTAAGTATGTAAACAGAGATTCTAGTGGCTGTGGCTGTATGATCACTATTCCCTGTCTATTTGAAAATGACTTATAGGTTATTTCCATTTTTAATGTGTAAAAGTCCTGCTTCAGACCGTAATAGTTTAAATGCATCTATTTGTATTTTACATTTTCTATTACTTTTTTTAACAGAAAGAGTAAACTCAGCAGATTTCTCCTGTAGAACCTCAAAATACATAAGAGAAACTTACAATTTTCTGTTCTAGCATCATCTTAATATTTTTAGCAAGAGTAGTCTGATGTATAAATCCAGTATAGCACAGAAATTATTATATCTATAAATAGAATCTGTAGACTTTTAGTTTTCACTTGCTTTTTACCTCATACTTTTTTGAAATAGAAAGCATGCAACTGCAGTCACACCTCCAATAAATGTGATGGCACCCAATAACATTAAGATGTTCAAAAGAAAAAAATGGTAGAATCTCATGGATAAGATTCTTCCTGACCTCCACAAGCTGATATGTTAGCATGTTAGTTGTCCCACTGATGTTATTTGTTGTGACAGTACTCCACAAAGAATTATAATTTATTAAGCCTAGTAGGACTGGTTGCTGCAATAATTTTCCTAGAAGGTGTTCAGAGCCAATTGCAAAAAAAACCAAACCAACAGTTGAAGGAATCAGAGCTGCCATAAGAGGTTCTCTATCCTATTTGCTTTCTCAATTTTGTTCTCATTTTATTCTTAACAATTCATAGAAATTGATATTTGTACTAAAGGAACTCCAGTATATGTTAGCAAAAGTAATTAATTGTCTTACAATACAGTATAATTTACTTACTGTACTGTTGGAATATGAACAGATATAAATTATTTGAAATATAAAGGTTATTTTATTAATCTGTTAAAAGTAACTTTTTTCTTCCATTAGTCTAAGCTAACTGATGGAAGAGAAGAACTGGCTCTGGGTCACTTTATAGTAATTTAATTATAACTATTGATTTGAGGAAAACTATGGCATATTTTCCAAGCAAATATTTTCTGTAACTGTGAGTTTTTCTGACACTCAACTAAAGTACTCAGCAGTTTTATTTAAAACATTGTTCTGTCTTTCATTAAGAATTGCCAGTGATTACAAAAAGAGTTGTAAGAATTATGTTACCAATGGCTCAATGAAATGTTATTGACAATGGCTTTGAGAGAAAGTCTTATTTCCTCTCAGTTTTCAGAAAAACAGCTGCTATACAAGTACGGAAGATGGGTTACCAACAGTAGGGGGAGTTTTGACTGAATAGATTTAGTATTAAATCAGGCACTGAAGTTTGAGACAGAGGGTTTCAGATGTATTTGTCATTAAATGATTTTGCTGTGTAAGAGAAGAAACTCTTTCTTAAAGTTATATTTGTAGCTAAGAGGACCATCCTTTTCTTGTGGATAAGTACATCCATCCTACATATAAATCCCTAGAGTAATATTCTCCTTCAGATACCTAAATTCAAAAGCGTCTGCTAGACATTAAAAAAAAAAAAAAAATCTGTATTTAAAAGCAATAGGAAATTTCTGTGAGCTGCAGGCTCATTAATAATGGAAAGTGTTAGTGATGCTGTTCTGGTTTAGTATTGTGAGGTGTTTTTAAAAACATAGGTCATGCAGTTTCAGTAGTTCTTCTCTTGCATTCATGTTTTCTTTTGCTTTGATAATAAATGCTGTGGTGACATATCTGTGATATTTTCTAAATACTGTCTGGCATACTCTGCTGGGTTTTATGTTTGCATTACATTTTTTTTTCTTGCCTACTTTGCATTGTCATCAAAGATCACTTAAATGATCAGATAAAAAAAGTACAGCAGGATTTTCTTAAAAGAAACTCTGGGGTTCATGGCACTAAATCCATACTCCCAGCTAAGTCTCTGAAGGCTAAGAAAATGCCTCAGAAAGGAAAAGCAAATTGAATTTTTGCATGCAGTAAACAACAATTCTTCAGAGAAGTCCATCATTTCAGCAGTTTGTTTTATCTGCTAGCTTAAAAATGTTGTATACTAGTCTTTATCTTGTTCCATTAACTGCTGAAGCAATTTGCCAGCTTAAAGTACACCTATCTTCTTTTTTTTCCTTAGAAATGTAAACAAAAACTACAATATTTTAAACTGAATGCATTTTGTTAAGCATGAAATTTTCATTGAAAGAAGTTGTATCAAAACTACTTTTGAAGATTGGTTGTTCATCACCTCCATACATGAAGAAGACCACTGAAGGTATTATTGAGCAATTATACAATCTTTCTAGTTATATTAAATCACTATTAGGTAGAATAAATAAGTTTCTCCCTCACAGCTGTACCACTTCAATTACTACATGTGCTGTTCCACACAAATTCATTTTGGAGATGATTGTGCCATAATAGGAAAATCTTATAACCCCATAAAAACTCTATAATCTTCACCCTCAAACATTAACTATACATTTTAAGTTAGTTTTCCTTAATAAAATTGGTTTTAAACATAATCATATTTTTTAAATAAAATAGCTTAAATAAACATTTTCAACACAATTTCCAGCAAGACATGTATTTAAAGTTTGATTCATAACTGTAAAATTACCTGCATGTCTGACTGATTATATATAAGAAGCACAGTGTCAATATACAGCCTTATGTGGACTGCCTTGTGTCAAATATTAACCTGAAGATTTGATGTGTTACTATATATATGTGTATGTATGTACTATATGTGTTACTATATACATGTATGTATGTATGTATGTATGTATGTATGTATGTATGTATGTATGTATGTACTATATATATATATATATATGTATATTAAAACTTTATTGATAATGCTAACAATCAATAAATAAGCCCTCCAAACAGAGAATAATGACAGAAGTTATATTCCATAAAGCTGAAAACATCACAACAACCAACCATTTGGATATCTTTTTACATCAGATTTTAATATTACACTGAGGAGTAGTTTGCTTTGCAATCATCTGGTAATGAGACATGAGGGTATTACAAACCATCAACAAACATCTAAAGCTCATCCTTGTATACATTACTTACCTTCTTCATTTTCATTATAACAGCCAGGACAAATGGAAAGCATAGTCTTTGAAAAAACTCTGACTCTAAGACTTGCCTTTAGACCTGCAAATAAAATGCTGACTTAATTATGATTTTCCTATTTCTTCTTGAGTTTCCATTAAAATATGATTAACATAAAACTAAGTAAGTTACTAATACTGATTTAATTATATTTTCTTGTGAATTTTAAATTAAATGCAGCAGAAGTGTAGCACAAATACAATATTACTTATAACTTCCTGCAGTAGTTTATTCAGATTTTAATTTCAATTCAGTTTTAATTTCAATTTAATTGAATAATATAGTTGCACCGAATAATGAATATAGTAATTGAACTGATACATCCAGAGTTTGTCTAGTTGAAATTTTATGAAACCTTGGAGAGAAAAAATGGAAGAGAAATCTGTTTGGGTTTAATCTTTCAGACTTGATATTAGGAATTTTATTAAATGCTTTCTTTATTTTCTGTATGACAGATATGAGCTCTCTGATTAAATGCACTGGAAGCTATTATATTCTAATTGTACATTTGATTTTAGATTTATCATCTGAGTTCCTCCAGAATTCCATTTCACAAAAGCAAGTTACATATAGCTGCAACAAATACTTGATTCTCTGGAAATACATACAAATATATACAAATTGTGGAACAAGCAGCTGGAGAGCAGCCCCATGGAAAGATATCTGGGGGTTTGCTGATGATGTGTCAATAGTGTACCTCAGCAGCCAGAAGAGCCAATTGTCCTCCAGCCAGTCAACAAAAGTGATTGTCCTGCACTACACTATGCTGGTGTGGCCTCACCTCACAGAACACAGGGTGTTTTGGTTTTGCACTGATAGAAGAAATTTCAGGTTGAAAGGGACAACGGTGGTCCACCTGGCCCAACCTCCCTTCTCAGGCAGGGTAATCCTAGTGTACATATCACAAGATTATATTCAGACAGTTCTTGAATATTTCCAGTGAGGGAGACTCCACAGTCTCTCTGGGAAATCTGTTCCAGTGCAAGGTCACTCACATAGTGATGGAGTTCTTCATCCTATTCAGATCAAAGTTCCTGTATGTCAGTTTCTGCCCATTGCCTCCTGTGCTTTTGCTCAGCACCACCGAGAACAGCCTGGCTCCATCTTCTTAGCACCCTCCCTTCAGATACTGATAGACATCCCCTCTCAGACATCTTTCTCGAGGCTGAGTGGGCCCAGCTCCCTCACCCTTTCCTTGTAAGAGAGTTACTTGGTCTGTTGATCATCTATGTTACCATTCACTGGACCTATTCTAGGAACTCCATCTCTCTCCTACAGAGGATCCCAGAATTGGACACAGATATGGCCTCACTAGGGCTGAGTAGAACAGGATCACCTCCTTTGAATGACTGGCAATGCTTTTCCTAATCCACCCTAGGATTCTCTTGGCCTTCTTGGCCACGAGGGCACACTGCTGACTCATGGGCAATTTATTTTCTCCCAAGACTCCCAGGTCCTTTTCTGCAGAACTCCTTTCTAGCAGACTTTCCACAGATGCTTTTCCCAACCTGTACTCGTGCCTGGGGTTATTGCTCCCTGAGTGCAGGACCCTGAATTTGCCCTTCTTGAATTTTGGAGTAGCTAAGTACTGTGTGCAGTTTTGGGCACCTCTGTTTAAAAAGAATATAAAGGTTTTGGACTGTGTCCAGATGAAGACAGGCAAAATAGTGAAAGGCCTCAAGAACAAGACTTATAAAGAGCAGCTGAGGTAATTTGGTTCATTCTGAAGAAAAGTCTGAGGGTGACCTCATAGCAGTCTCCATCTTCCTCAAGGAGGAAAGTGGAGAGTGAGGTGCTGATCTCTCTCTGTGGACCACTGATAGCACAGGAGAAAATGGAGGGAAGCTGCACTGGGAAAGTTCAGATTGGACATTATGAAAAGTTTCTTTACTGAGAGTGTGGTCAGTCAGTGGAACAGCCTCCCCTGATCTCTGATCAAGATGGTCAGAGTTCAAGGAGCATCTGGAGAAGGCTAAGTTATACGGCTAAGTTTCAGGTACTGCTGCGAGAAGATCAAGGATCCTTATGCATCTCTTACAGTGTGAGACTTGCATGTTTTTTGAAAAGATTAAATTTAAATTTGCTGTTTGTTTATAATTTGTTATCTTCTAATATAAGTTACAAGAAAGAAATGAGAAATATTGCAAAAATTGATCACATCATCATTATATGTGACACAATATATTGTACATTTCTATATTTACATTAATATGTTAATAATATAATCTGCAATATTCCCTATTTTTAATTTCTTGGTTAGTGAGAAAAATTAAAAATATATTTTAAACTATAAAATCCAGCTATTTAAAAGAATAAAAGAGTGATGACATTTAACAATCATGAAAATCAAACATGGTGTCAGGCTCAGGAATTGAAGTTGGGGAAAAGAAGGAGGAGGAATGTTTGAAGTTATGCTTTTTATCTTCCCAAATAACCTTTATGTGTGACAGAGCCCCACTTTCCTGGAGATGGTTGAACAACTGTCTGATTATGAGAATGAGCAAATTAATTCCTTGTTTTGGTTTGCTTGTCTGTGTAGCTCTTTGCTTTACCTATTAAACTGTCTCTATCTCAACTCATGAGTTTTCTCACTTACATTCTTACTCTGTCTCCATCCTGGTTGGGGGTAATGAGTGAGCGGTTGCTTGGTGCTTGGTTTCCAGCTGAGGTTGAACCAAAACAGCCTGTTTTGTCATAATAGAAATTACTGACCAGGACTAGCAAATATACAGAATACCAAGGAGTATTTAGAAGACCCGGCTTTTGATCACAAGGGAAGTGCCAGAAGGGAAATTAGGAGATTTGGCTAAAGGCAGGGACACAAATTTTGTGGAACTGTGGATGAGTAAGAGGAAGGAGAAAGCCTCTGCTCTTTCAAGAGTTTCTGGTCAAGGATATTTTCAGTGCTAAAATGGATAATGCAAAAGGAGGAAAACCATGCACAAGAACATACTGAGACACAGTCCTGACTGTGAGGGATGATGAGGGAGAGACAACCAACCTAGCCAGTCAAATTAATTGATAATAGGATGTTCAATATGAAAATGTTTATTTTTGTAAGGTTTTCTGATCAACACCCTTCTCAAAAGGGACACCAAGGAAAAGGGAGAAACAATAAAACATTTGGAGGCTTAGCTCTGACAGAAAAACATAATAGAGACAGACAGGAAACATTTGTCAGACACACAAATTTAAGTGTGTGAATTGAGCTCGTGATCACAAAACTGCAAGCAAACCCTGACTCTGAAAATGGTATGAATGAGAACCTGAGGGTTCAGATTGTTGTTTGGACTGTTTCAACTAATGAGGCAATATTCATGGGAAGGGGGAACAGAAAGAAGCAAAAGAAGAACAAATGGAATGGAGTATAAAAGTGTCTGTAAATTGTGGCTGGTCAGTACACTTGTCTGAGCAAGCCCTGTGCCTGATGACTGCAATCTGCTCTATTTTATTCTTATATCCTTACTTTTCATTTGTTTCATAGCAGGAGGAAAATACACTTCTGTGATTTGGAGAACAGATCATGTAAGAAAAGGAAGAAGACAGGATGGGCCAACACAGTTGCAGAACAATGCTTCATCAACAAGTCAATATATTATAGCAGTTAATAGATATTAACTGCTATACTTAAACCTGGAGAGCAACATTCATTTTCTGATGTTTAAAACAATGTTATGATATTGAAGGGCTAACTTATTTCAGCGATATTACGTGGACTTCTTTTTCCTATTCCAGACACAAACTCGTCAGTGATAAATTTTAGCAGCCAATAGTGCCTTGGCATTTTTTTCTGAATTGCTTGAAAATAGGAGATTTACAGGATGGTTTTCAAGTTCAGTGAGATCTATATATTTTTTTCTCAAAAAAGATATTCTGTGACAACCCCAGGAGGCAGGAACATCGCATGAAAATCATTTATGAAATTGCTCATTGATTTCTTTCTCAGAGGTGAAATGTTCTACACTCACTTCCTTGCACTCTTCAATTCAAAGCATTATGCAGAAGTTAGGACTTTTTTTTCTCTTACCCATCATGTGGGCACCACAGGCCAAGGTCTTTAAGAGAGCACAGCTGAACCTTTCTCCTTTTGCTTTACTCTGGATGCTCAGAGTCCTGCTGCTTGTCCTCCAAGCTCATCTGTAATACATTTAACAACCCAGGAGAGGTTGGCTAGATGCCAAAAAGTGCTCAGTTTTCCTTATTCTCTAAAATGTACACAGAAATCTTTGTTTGATGTCCCCTGAGAAAGTGGAAAGGACTAAAATTTCTCTGAACTCAGATTTCACCACTAACCTAACCTTCAGTCTCTTGTGAATTGAAAGAACACAAAGCAAGAATTAATTTGAATGACAATAAATACTGGAAACAAAAAATGTTTCCAGTACATATCTTGCTATTACAAATCCACTTTAATTCTTTCTTTTTTGTTATGAAAGGATTATCATTGTTCCCCAACATATTTCCAACAGGCTTGAAATTCCTTTGGGTCTATCACCTTTATCCTCCCATTGCACCTTCCACTTCTCTTCATCCTGGAGCACATTCCAGGGCAGCTTGTTTCATCATGTGAAAGAAATATCATCCACCCTGTTACATTCAGACTCTAAAATGATGTGAACTAGTTTATTCGTTCCTCAGAAAAGACTGCAACAGCTCCCCTAAAATGAAATTAACTCTGCTTTAATACTGGGTCTTCTAGACCCAGTGGAAATTCCCATGATACTGTTGCCATTTGTCATAGACAAAGACAGGCAAAACTTTGCTTTCCCCTTGAAACACAAGCTACTAGAATATCAACTTTCTTTTTTTTAATAATCCTTTATATTGTTTTGTTGACTTCCAAAGATATTTGGAACGTGGAATAAACTCCACAGCAACTGTCCCATGCTAAAGCAGTTTAGATCCTTTAAAAAACATTATCTAAACTCCCTATAAGATAAAAAATTCCATAACTTCAGAAATTAATGGATGCATCTCCCTCATTGGCTTCTCCAAATACATTCTTTCCAAGTTTCCTATGTGTGCCATTTATTCTATGATGATCATTAACTATTTTCTTTACAAATTGAGAATTTTCTTTAAGATTTTCTTTTAAATGACTGCAATTTTAAGATAATGCTCGGCCTCACTGCAGCTGTCCTTCACAATTTCTCACTCTAAAGAGGAAGGACACACCAGATACATGTCATCTGATATCAACATGGTGGTTTGGGGATTTGTGTTGCTATGATGACCTCACAATGCATGGCTGGACATTTTCCTTATAGTTTCTCTGCTTTTCTAAAGGTTAACCATGCCCTAATCTTGTTCTATGTAGCCTTCTAAAACCAGGAGAACACAAGGAATTAATTTGCACAAATTCTACTTGTCTGCAAAGAAAATAAAGGAAACATTTTCTGTTTCAATCTCATGTTGTTTCGGTTTACTGTATTTCGTAATTTCCAATATGCTTTATGACTCCCATTTTCTTCAAGACAAGGATTGTTAATTCTGTATTTTATGTAATTCATCTTTGCTTTCTACATTGCATTGTTAAGGAAAGCTATAAAAATGATGCTTGTATTTAGGGACGTACAGCATGTCAATTTCTGCTGTGTCATGATTAACATATTTTTGTTCCTTTAGAATTGTAATTAACACTTTAATTATGTTTTTCCTACAAGCAATACTCGTTCAATAGCTACTGACTCAAAAGCACCACTTGATTGTGTCCTCTGAGTTTGTGGATATGACAAACTGTTATGATTCAATTATAAGAGATGACTGTTGCATTAAGGTGCAAATGAGACCATATGCCTAAGCCAATAGTATGGCTTTTATTTTAGAGTAAATGTGACCTAGAGAGATGGAAATGGGAAGGCAGACAGAGGCAAGAATAAGGGATGGGTGCAAAGAAGGTGGATTAAGACTTGGATTTATTTCTCATTATCCTACTTGACTTCTGACTGCCAATAAGTTAGATTAATTTCTCCAAGTGGAGTTTGTTTTGCCTGTGGTGGTACTTGCTGAGTTCTCTCTCCCTGTCTTCATCCCAAGATTTTCATCCTATTTTGTCCCCTCAATGTAGTTGAGGGGAGAAGAGAGAGAGTGGCTTGGTGGGCACTCGGTGTTCAGCCAATGTCAACCCACCACAAACAGGAACATTTTCTACTGCAGAGATTTCTCCAGATTATCTCTCCTGTCCCTGGCATACTTTTTCTAATGACCTCTGGTCAAATATTCAGCAAGAAAAGTGCATTGCTATGCCTCATAGTTATCTATTTGAACTGTTTGTCCTTTCTTCCTATCATGATTCTTTGATGACTTTGAATAGTATTATTTCAGTTTTATCTCCTTGTGCCATTTTTCTTTATGTGTTTAAGTGTCCATGGTGCTGCAAATAGCTTTGCTGCTCCTAACATGAATATTGAAGAGTGTTTCATAAAAGCCATTAGATCATATCTTTTCTGAGGCATAGAGCTGATCTGGAATTCTATGCTGGTATTTTTTAGCATGACTAGACAGAAGTTTATGTTGCTTTCCAAGCACTGAAGACCTCAGGGCTTAAGATATGTTTTGATCATGTCTTTTCTGTCTTCTCTGGTCTGTAATTTCCGTAGCTATGAATGTCTGCTGAAATGAAAGGAAATATTTTATACTGTCTGAAGTCAATTGCATCTTCTTTCAATGAATTCATGCAGCAGAATATAGATACGGTGAAGAAGTAAAAATGTGCTGTAATTAGGAGCCTTCTTTGCCATCTCTGAAATGTAAAACAGAGTTCAGAGTAACTAGACCTTATCCTCATTAAAACTTATGATAATTAATTAAAGAAGCAATTCAGTTTTCCCCCTTGAAATGTATTTTGCTTTTGGATTATTGTACTGTTTACCTAATTTACTTGCCTAGCTTTACAAGTCTAAAATTTTGGTGCCCAGCAGTCAGCAATAAATTCTTCAGGTATTTGGAGGGAAGGGAAAATTAAAAGTCCTCAGCAGTGGATATAATTGATAAAACCCATCTACAATAAAATCTAATAAAACAACTTAAAAGCTCTTTTCTGTCTGCATCTGTCTTGATTTTTGACATTCTGTCCCTAAATGTAATCAAGAAAACTTGCTTCTGATTAACAGAAGTTTGATGAATATAGGATGCTATGCAGGAGTAAAGCATGTTTTACTATTCCTGTGTTTCTGAAGCAATTTAGTGGAAACTCATATAAATTTATGCTAAAAACTACAAGAACCACTTAAAGTTATGTCAGATTCAGGTCATCATTTCAAAGATTTCACAGTCAGTTCACAATCTCTGCCTGACATGAATACAGAAAGTAAAAATCTGTTTGAATCAGATGATAACACGAACACATTATGGTATAAATGATGAAATCATCTTGTGTGCTCTTGGAATAAAATATACTTTGGAGGGAAGAAATGAAAGTAGGAAAATAAGCTGTAAGAAAAATAGAAATTGTTGGGAAGCCAAATAATTATAGCACCTTCTTGTTTGTATGAAAATGTTTCAGCATTGGTTGTTATGATGTTGACAACTTGAATGTGTGGTATATAAATATTGTTACTACATATGCAAGGCTGGTATAAAATTATGTTTAGTTTATGTTTAGTTTAGCCTATGACCTTGAACTTCTCTTTATGCTATTTACAGAGCAAATAAAATAAATTTATTTTATGTTATAAAATAAACAAATATTCGTAAATGTTTTGTAATACATCATTCGCAGAGTAATAATGTGAAGTAAGTATAAAGCACAACATACTTATAATCTTTAATCTTAATGGCAAACAAACACTTAATGCAACTCGCAGAATGCAACTGTGTCTACAGTGTGAAATGGAAAAAAACTCAGCAGTCATATGCATAAAAACAATCTGAGACTGTGTAGAGATTACTATGTTGAGTTAATAGAGAGACAGTCATTAATATATGAATTATAGAAATTGTTTCACATTTTACAGATTCCTTTAAACAACTTCCTCTCTTTTATAACTTTCTTACAGATGTTACATTAGAATCACATTATTCTCAAATTATTTCATAACATAATCTCAAGTACTTCTTGTAGAATTTGAGAAAAATCATTTAATGTAATCCTTTGAATTTACCTCAGTTATAGGAAAGGTAATAGGTCATAGGTTAATGCTATAGTTATAGGTGATGCCCAATATCTGAGGACATTACAATAAATAAGTAACAAGATACAAGATGTACAAAATGCATGCACTGAGTATAGATGTTCATTTATCTGTATATGGGTTCTGGAGTGTATGTTATGTCAGGACTGTAGGCATAACTGTTTTACTCTTAAATATTTTCACCTCTCTGAAGCAAACACAGTTTGACATCCTCCAACAGAGAAAAAGTGATCTTTGAAAGAGAACTAGAGTTAAGATAAGAACAAATTACACCTGCAGGAGAGGGTTTTGCTACCTTTTTCATCAATGTGCTGCTGCCTTTCAGTTGTTGCTATAGAAATCCAGTAGACAGGGAGACTATCAGGGCTTTATAGATAGGAAGCTCACTTAAACCAATCAGTGCTCTGCCCATTTAGGCTTATCGTGATTGCCTCCATGTCATTAATAAAAAGAGACAACAATGGGAGTGCTGCCACATGAAAGTTTAAGAACACATTGCTTTCCTTCTTGTCTACGAGGCAGCCTGCCTACTGTCCAGATACAATAGAATCTCTAATCAAGCTTTTAAGTAGATTATATAGCTCACAAAACCTCACTGCACTACAGCATCCTTCCCTTCTTCCCCTGAATCTCTAAATTCCCACTGCTTTTTTAGCAGCCACATAGCAATAAACTAGTCCTCTCTGAAACTTACCAATTTTATTTCATTCAAAACTCTGCTTTCTCTCTCTTTCTTTCTCTCCTGAGCTCTCCTATTTTAGTTCCTCCATGTTTTTTGTTTTTTTGGGGTTTTTCTTTGTTAATAGTCAAATTTTCCCTAAATGAAGAAATTTCTTAATCATTTAGAAAAATGCAAGTTTCATCTTAATTCAACCCTTTAGATATAGGAGGGGGGAAAAAAACCCTACATAAAAATGTTACTTTTCATCTAACAAAAGAAAGGTTGCCTAGGAAGCCATTTTTATTTAAACATACAAAGTTAGAGAGTATGCTTATGTTTGCAGTGACCTTTCCTTCATAGAATATCAATTCCTTGATACAGAAATTCTAGCAGTTATACAAAAAAAGTTGTGATAAATAGTTGTGAAAAATATAGATTCATTTGACATAATGATAATACAGTGTTCTTACTGATTCCTTCCTGGATTACTCCTCACTTTTATTCATATCTGTAATATATTTGCATGTATTTAGACTTCTCAATTTTATTTATATCATCAAAGTCTTCTATAGAGAAACACTGAAAGGTTAGATGTGAAACTAAGTCACAGGAACCACAAATATATTCCACCTCTGACTTATGACATACTTAAGACCTTCAGACCCGAGGCTTAATTCAGGTCTGTCTGTTGATGTAATTGGAAAGACACCCATTATAATAGAAACAGGACTTTGTTTATGAAACCAAATATTTTCAAAAACTGATGCAAAGCCATGGTCTTTGATTTATCAATTGACATTTACTACTTTGTTCTGGCCATTTTGTGCATCATAACACAGTTATTTCTTTGATGTTTCATATCAGCTTCACATTTACATATGAACTTCACCATTCACAATATAATTTTATGGTTTCAAAAGTAAACTACATTGTAATTTTAGAAAAATGGTGTCTGTAGTGTCAAAAATGTATATTTTTCAGGAATCCTTCTTATTATTTCTTTAATTAAAAAAAANNNAGAAAAAAAAAAAAGATAATATTTTGTTTCTTTCCAGGGGAATTGCAGTTAATGGTCTAGGTACAGACCAGTAAGGATTTTTTTTTCTTTTTTTAATAGAATTTTTCTTAGCTAATGGAATTTCTCTCTTTTGGCAGGAGGAGCTGTGGCAAGCATAAAATATTTGCATGATTATGCTTCTTTCTTTGAAATAGATTTCATTGCACAGTCTGATCCCAGAAAATATAAGTGGTTCCAACTGGGGCTAGTAGCAAAACCAGGTGTGCAATATGTAACAAAATGCAGAAAAAAAAAAAGGATCTGCTTAATACCAATACACATGGGAATCACTGTAAAAAATACACATCAAGTTATTAACTGAATTTCTTTAGTCTACAGGTCTAATTTATGATATTTCTTATATTGGATCTGTCAAGTGCAATTATGCCAAGCAATGAACACTAAATGGGAAGAAATAAGAAGTAATCTTGAGGCGGGGGGCAGGGGGGGAGAAAGAAGTGGGGAGGCTGTGAGGGTTTTTGGGTTTGGGAATTTTTTTTAAGCTAATGTATCTTTTGTGTGATCAGTGGGAGAGCAGCAGCAGTATTTTCAGGACCCCGAAGCATTTTTAAATTCTTCAAATTCTTTTGACGCTACTCAATGGCAGATGTTTAATTTAATGATATAGGAAGTAGGGCATATAATATATAAATCTTCCATGGGTTTTCGTTCCAAAGCCAGCTTATGACTAAATACTGCCAGGCTAAATGTGCAGCCAAGCTATATTCCTATTATAAATTATCATACACGAAAGTACTTCTATGTTTGTGCTTAAATCAGTTTATCAGTTGCTGGATAATTTCATTAGGTATTAGTTATTTTTTGGATGATGAGAAATAATCACTATCCACTTGCTCCATTAATTCATGATTTTAACTCTCTTCTAAAGTGTCCCAGACCCTAGTTTATTTTCATAAGTTGAAATGCTAACCTCCCCATACCCCAAAGTAGGAAATAGTTTTGACAGAAAATCTCTTCTGTTTCTTTTAAAGTCTTTTTTAATAATGAAGATACAGGTCAAAAGAACTGCACATAGCACTGAAACTGCTCGCAAACCATACATTAATTAATATGTAATAATAGAGATAATATAGTTATAATTCTTAATTATGTATAGTATATATAATTATTTAATATATTGTTAATCTCTCTGATGCTGAACACTGAGTTGAAATTTTCAGAGAGCTGTCAACAGTAGCTTCAGGATCACTTAACAGAGAAGTAGCAGCTAACTTTCTGTCATATTTTCCCTCAGGCATATTACCTTGCACTTATCAACACTGAATTTCATCTACTGATCCATCAGCAGACGTTACTTGTATAACATTTTCTAATCCTTTTCCAAGTCTATACCATCAGCTTCAGATTTGTTCAACTGGAAAAATTACAAGTTTGTTATCTTCTCCAAATCATGTAAGTTAAAAAAAAAGAACAACTAACACAGTTTCTTGGACAAGTCATATATGTTTTATGCCTTTTTTGTTCTTGGATCTCAGTTTCTGTGTTGTTGCCTGCATCCAAGTAGATTTTGGCAAGTGTCTTGTTTGGGTAAATCCCTCCCACAGCAGCCAAATCTATGTTCCTTGCCAAGTAGGAAGTAAGGAAGATGGGGAAGAAAAGCAAGTGTCCATGATCAGTGGGAGAGGCAGAGCAGAAATTGTAGGATCATGAAACATTTTTAAATTATGTAGAAAGTGGGGGAGTGGACTATGTTATTTAGAGGATTAGAAGGGCGAGAAAGATGAGGTTCATGAACACAGAAACTTCAGGGCAGGGTATGAAAATGGGGTGGCACGCTGGTACCATGTAGTGGAGGATGGCATCCAGAGGGTTGGGGGGTTGAAAGGGATCTTAGTGTGGTAACAAAACTAAGACACTACTTGGAACACAAGAGAGTGGATATGCTTGAAAGGTTAGGAATGAAGTACTTGGGAAATTAGAGATTTTGATGACTAGGAAGGAAAATCAGCCATTTAGAGTCTTTGTGAATATAGTACGAAGAAAAACAAATGGAGCTGTGAGATTAGCCAAAGCAGCTTTAGAATGAATACCTTGTTGTAAATCTCTTCATACTCTGATTTTTTGATTGAAATAGCATACATAACACTGCTGCAAACCACCCTGAATTACTAACCATAACCTTTTTTTATTTTATACTTTTCAACTTAATGTTTAATTTATAAAAGGACATGTGTCTTATTTACACATCATTCATCATCCTACAGTTCAATGACTTCACAAACCCTTATACAGATAATTTATGAAACTGTTTCTGGTAGGTTGACTCTGCTGGATACCAGGTGTGCACCCAAGGCTGTCTATCACAACTATCCACAACTGGACAGAGAGGAAAAAATAGATGTAAAGGCTTATGAGTCGAGACAGGGAGAGATCACTCATCAATTGCTATTACAAGTCAAACAGACTTGACTTGGGGATATCAATTGAATTTATTTTCAGTCAAAATCAGAGCAAGATAATGAGAAGTGAAATAAATCTTAAAACATCTTCCCTGAACCCCTCCCTCCTTCCCAGCATCTATCTCCCCCACCCCACTGGTGGTACGGCAGAATGGGAAAATGATGGTTACAGTCAGTTCATCACATGTTATTTTGGCTGCTGCTCAGGGGCAGGAGTTCTTGCCTTGCTCCAGCATTGGATCCTTCTCACAGGCTACAGTTCTTCATGAACTGCTCCAATATGGGTCCCTTTCCAAGGTGTACAGTCCTTCAAAGAAAGCCTGCTCTGGTGTGGGTCTCCCACAAGGTCACAAGTCTCACCAGGAAACCTTCTCTAACACGGGCTCCTCTCTACATGTCCTCAGGTCCCTTCCAGGAGCCTGCTACAGCATGGGCTTCCCACAGGTTCACAGTCTTATTTTGGGCATCCACATGCTCTGGCACAGGTCTCCTCCACCATCTGCAGGTGGATCTCTGTATCCCCATGGACCTCCATGGGCTGCAGGGGCACAGCTGCCTCACCATGGTCTGTGCCACAGGCTGCAGGGAATCTCAGCTCTGGTGCCTGCAGCAGGTCCTGCCCCTCCTTCTGCATTGAGCTTGTGTCTGCAGAGTTTTCACTTCACATACTATCACTTCTCTCTTCTCTGGACACAATTACTTTAGGTATTATCTCTGATGGGCTCGGCCTTGGACAGCAGCAGAGCTATCCTGGAGCTTACTTTGGCTTTTCCAGACATGAAGGAACCTTCTGGCATCTTCTCACAGAAGCCACCACTGTAGCCCCACTGCTATCAAAACCTGGCCATGCAAGCCCAATACAGTCCTTAATTAGGTAAACTTTGATTTTATCTCTCCATTTAACAAATTGGTAAATGAGAGAACTTAGATAACTTGCTTGGAGTCATAAAGTTTAGTCTGTGAAGTCTAAGACTTACCATGATGTTTTATTTCTCTGTTTCACACACCAAATAAAGTAATTAAAGCAAATGTATAGGTCAGCAAAATGAAACTAAATTAGACTGAAAATAATTGAGTGGCAAGCTGTTAAACCAATCCAGGAATTCTAAGTCACCCTCGTTACCAAAAACATACATGGAAATTAAAGGTGGGCATATGTCAGAGAACTCAATAAAATGTGAGATTGCTTAACTAGAAAGGTTTTCTGTCCTGTATATATTTTTAGTAATATTCTTTGGAAAATGCAAATTTTTTATCAAACCAAAAGGGAAAATAATAAAAAAAAAAAAGGGCAAGAGTTTTTATTTGATCAATTATTTTTAGTTTCAAGACCTTGAGATTTTTAATGAGTATTTTACAAAAATATTCCTAGGGTTTCCTTAATTATAATTTAATTTATTCTTTCTGTGAATGGAGGTGAATGGAGTTAGTTTCTCAGGGCACAGTTTGTGGGCCAGTTCTGTTTAATATCTTTGTTGGTGATCTGGATGAGGGAACTGAGTGCACACTCAGAGAGTTTCAAGATGACATGAAGTTGACAGGATCTTCTGGAGGGTAGGAAGGTTCTACAGAGGGATCTGGACAGGCTGGATTAATGGCCGAGATCCACTGTAGGTGGTTCCCACAATCACCATTCCTGGAAATGTTCAAAAGGCTTGGGGATGCAGGACATGGATACATATTTTAATGGGGAAGATTGTAATGCTAAGTAAACAATTGAACTCAATGATCTTAGAGGCCTTTTCCACCCCTAATGATTCTATGCTTTTTTTTTTTTTTTTTGATACAGTACTGAAATCTTAATTTACTGGCTTGTTTTATGGCAAGTCTTTAGAAAAAAAAATTAACATAGATTTTTTGAACTAAAGAATTATTTTTTTTTCTTTTCTTTCTTAATTAGGGTATACTTAAACAAATTACTGTTTTACATTCCTTTTTCTTTCTAAGAAAATTACAAGGAGCTTGGAGTTTGGGATCTACATTATAAAATACAACACCAAGCCTCAGATAGCTGAAGCACAAGAAAATGCCCAGGGAAGCTAAACTCTGAATGTCTTGGTCTAATCTCAGAATGTCTTGGTTTCAGAAGACTGTTCTGTGAAAAAGGCAGCTAGATCAGCAGTACTTGGGGATGAGGATGAAGATGAAGAGTTGTATTTAATTAGAGAGAGATGGAGAGCCTGAGCAAAAAAGATCACATTCTGATAAATGATAAGCTTCTGAGTTTTCATGAACCAGCAAGATGGGGTTTTCATATATATTTTACAATAGTTTGGTCTTGGAGATTAGAAAACTGAAACATAATTTGACCCTGAAAACAATGTTGGCTGGCATTATTAATGAAGTTCCACAATCCTGATGGAGAATAATTTGCACTCTTATCACTGTGTTCATTTGTTTGTCACTGTGGCTAAAAGTTCACAAACCCCGAATCAAAGGTCAAGAGATAAATCAAGTCTCCCTGACCAATTTCTCTCATGATTTTAACTGGCATAATCCCATTGATCTGGCTTACATCAGCCAAAAATTGAGATATTAAAAATATTATATTTTATTTTTAATATTTTCATATATAATTTATATATTTAAAATATTATATTTAAATATGCATATTTTAAAATCTGCTGTCAAGGGCACCCATTTTAAACTTAAAATGTGAAATCTTTTCAAATAATATTTAAAGCAATGGAAACTGTTAGTCCTATATGCAACTCATCTGAGCGATATTTTCCTGGTTTTAAAAGAATCTGGTCTAGATTTAACTGGCTTCAGATCTTCTAATGATCTTCTGTAGGGAAAAAGAAGGAAACTTGGAGTGTATTTAATTTGTTTTCACCAGCTCTACTCACATTACTGTGGAATATAGAGCACTGACTGAGAGGAAAATTTTGCCAGAAAGTATCTGAGATTGTACAGTCAGAGTAATTTGACATCTGTGGTTTAGCATTTTTATGAGTCATTTATTAAGTGCATTTAAAAATATGCTTTCCTTCTAATCTACCTTATTTGTGTCATTATCTGTTCTTTGTAATTCACTCACTAGAAAGGGATCTAAATAAAGCCAAAACAAAACACCAGAGTTCAGCACCCATGTGTTGATCAAGAAGCAAGAGCATTGCATGTTCTGAAACAGCGATGTCTGATTAGGATTATTGCCTTTGTGATTTTCTTCCAAATTTATTTGTGCAAGACACCACAATAAAAATCTCTGAAATCCAGGAGAAGTGAGATGCCAGTGAGGGACTTTTGCTCTGACTTCTTCATCATACCCAGAAATGACAACATGATTTTCTTAGAAATTAATTAGGATGAAAGGCAACATGATTCCACAATCAAACAGGGAGCTAAACCAAAGAGTTTGCAGCATATGAATTATGTAAACATCATCCAAGCATGACAAAATAAGATCAGTGAAAATATTAAATACTTCCTTTAGTTTCTATAGTAGGGCCATCTGTAGTTTTATACTTAGCATATTAATTATAAGTGGGGGAATTCAGCTGCTAGATATAAAATATATCTAAAGCTGAACCAAACATTTACTTTGATGACCTTTTAACTTTTTTCAGTTCTTCCTTTTCTATTGCAGACAATGCTAACATATTCTAAAAGGCTTTGGTCTGCCAAAATAGACAAATTTGACATTTTTTTACCAGAAAAATAGGATCAATTACTGGGAAGGTATTTACTGTATAATGGCTTGAAATATATTCTTATTAAGACTTTTCTGTATTAACTAGGTTATTAGGACCATAAGACTGAAAAATATGAATTCCACTAACAGTGAATTATTTGTTTTGTATATCTGGTTTGTTCCTTTTTGTTTGTAAGAAGATTTTGACACAAGAATGGCAACATAAAAAAATGTACGTACAAAGTCTGTGTAAAGTTTGTAAGAATTATTTTGGCAAAAATCCCTTATAAAAATTAGACTTTTTCACTATCCTTCCTTATGAAATAAGCCTTCTTCCCAGTGTTTCATTCAGCTTAGTTGTGAAAATAGAGAATTCTATTTGTTTTCCAAGACAGTAGAGTTACCAAGTTTGAAAGAGTGGACAGAAATAACAGTCTAGGAGAAAGGATAAGACTGGGCTGTGTTTTTTCAGGAATTCAGTCTAAAAGAGAAGTAGTCTGTAGCAAGGTTTGGTAAACTAAAAAGCTATTCTAAAATGTTAACCATTCTTAGGCTAGGTGTGCGGTGATAATAAATTTGTGTGTCTTGCTATAGTGCCTTCCTTAAAGTAGCAGAATTTTATCCTGAAGTTCCCAAGAAACCAAAAGAGATCTTCTTCCAAAATGGTTCTGTTTCCTGATGCAAATTGTCTACTGTACTTCTACTGTAGTAAGATATACAAGAGAATCACATATATAACAGTAATTTATTTTCTTCAAAAGCTTGCTTACCTATTTTCTTCCATATGTCACAAAGCTGTTTCTTACTGACTAGAACATTATCAGTTCCATTTATTTCAAGGGATGGGACACCATGTATGTGGAGAAAGATTTTAAAAATGGGTCCAGATTAATGTGTAATGATTCTCTTATCATTACCACACATAACTCAGAGTCCATGATTCACTGGAGTAGGAAGCACAAAATCCATAAGCTAAAGTTGCTTTATTTTGTCTTCTCAAACCTTGATCTTCATGATCAGTAGGAATAGGCAAAGGCATGAACATTTTTATTCAATGCTGGCATGGCATCAAAATACGCCCAGAAAGATCCTGAGGCTGCCTGCACCTTTTCCTTCGCACACTCTGCTAAGTGAAATTTTAGACCACACAGAAAAGTTATGGATTCATTGCCTTTTACTGCCAAGTATAAGCTTTAACATATTGTCCTGACATATCATGGTATAAGTTGATATAGATACATTGCTGCTCATAAGTAGCAATTATGTTTAATATATTTTCTGCTAAAAAAGCAAACACTATTCAGCCTGCCAAGATTTCTCATTAAAAGTTTAAAAAAATTAGAAATACTTGTTACTAATTAGATAATTAGGCAGTAGATTAGAAACCTCTAAAGAGAAATGTATTTAAGCCTAGTAGTATGTTACAATATATCTGTTTGAATTAATTTCTGTGAAATCATTAGCATTATGTATTAACTTCACAGTTTTGATTAAAATGTGTAATCTGAGGTAACATTAAGTCTAACACTTCTCATCTCACTGGATTTTTTTTGTATATCTAATTAGCACAAGGTTCATGTTCACGTTTTTTCAATATGAGCACAGCATTATAGAAGCATATCACTGATTAAGTTAATATATGTGGTGGAACACTGCAGAGATGAATTTTTCAATTTTCTAAAGGGTGAATACAATTACAAATCTAGCAAAGCAAAAAAATCTGTGGTTTAGTACATTACCTTTGGACAGTTGTTTCAATAAGAGAGAATTTTAATAGTAACACAAATAAGAAAGCGCTGCTCTGATGCAAGAATTAAAATAAAAGTCTCTTTACATGTCATTTATGAATAATTTAACAAGTTCAGTAATCAGATGTTACTGAATATTATTTATTAACATTTTTAGTAAGCAAGAATAAACTGCGCAGATACTTTGAAGGACATTGTCATCCGAGATGATACTTCTGTGGTTTTTAAGAGGTGACAACCTCCGAATTTGATGACACAAAACGTAAACATTAGAATGAATAAAAACTTTGAACCCAAGCTTTTATATTTTTCTCCTCCCTATCTTCTTACATATATAAGAAGACTTATCTTAATTTCTTTTAATCCCAGCTTTTCCTGATGCTTAGCCTTCCAAACCCTGTAATATCTAACAATTTATACCCATAATTTTGATTTCTCCCATCTTATATTCCATTCAATTTTCTGTCTATCCACTTGTGAATGTCTGAATATGACTTACTCTACTGATTCCATCTGTTTTCTCTTCAAAAATAGTAAATGAAGGTCATTCTTAAGTGAACAGATTCACATCCACATGGAAATAATAAAAATAATTTACCTCCATTACTCACCTGTTATAGTCACAAAATGTTTAGCTAAAAAATAGTTTTCTCCCCTCTAAACCATATGAAATTGAACTTATATAGTGGAATTTGTTTCCCCAGAAGTTGTTTACACAGGAACCATGTCCTTTTCTGCAGAAAATAAACTGTTTCCTAAGAGCAAACCTGAGAAGTCAATTACAGTTTACGAATTAAGCACCTAAATGTTTTCTTGATTCTTTTAGTTTGAAATGGGGAAGACAGCTTTTTCTTAAACAGCTCCTGATTTCAGAAGGAGCTACGTCTCCTAAATACAGGTTAGACACCCAACAATCATTGTAGAAATGTCCACACGGGCCATTTTCTAAGACAATAATGTTTCAGATTTTACATTCTTAATTAGAAAAGCTTGAAAAATTAACTAATTCCCCTTTCCTAACAAAAGGAGACATAATAAAATCATAGAAAGCTGGAAGCTAGAAACATCTTGGGATGGGATTAATTTATCTGGGAGGGACAGTTTGAAAGCAGCATTTGGAACCTAGCTCCAGAGGGATGGAGGATGTACTAATGAGCACTAAATATTCACAAATTTATGAATATGGCTGCTGTAGTCAATGAGTGTCCATGTATTTTACATATAATTAAGGGCTCATGTAAAGAGATACTAGGAAAATATCCCAGATTTAGTGTTTCTCTGCTATACAGGATGTAAAGAAAACAATCTGGGCCTTATGAAACAAAACAAGCTGTTGTAGCTTGTGCAATTAAAAATTCTTAATGTTTAACAGCAGGTCCTATTTCTGGGGCAGGAACTTCTAACCATGCAGAAATAGGATGTTTATTTTCTTTATATTTTACATATGCATTGTTTGCTCCCCTGCCCTTAGGTACCCATCTATCTCAATAGCCATTTTTTGTCTAGATTTAGAACTCCCTTCCTAGCCTGCAAATAGATAGGAAAATATATGAGAAAGTAACATTCTGAAGGGAATGTCAGTTGGGTTGCTTCCATTTTTGTTTTACTTATATTGTATTAGGGCTGTTTCCTGTCCTGAAATATTCATATATTTGGGACACTTCTGTTTATTCTTAAAGGGACATGGAAGATACTCGTGCTCTTTAGGACACGCTAGTGGTCTAAATTGCATACTAAATGTTATGTATATAAATTTAAAATATAATTACATTCTGAATTCTGTTCTTTTTGACATTGACTGAATCTGTTCCAGTTCTTTTTGGCAACTGCCTGGATTGTGTTGTTTAAATGTGGTTTTCTTCCTATCCCTGTATCAAAACCTTGTTCATCCTGGCCCTCGTTTGTGCTTCTTTGTGCCACAGCACCTCTTTCATCATTTCATTTACAAAAAAAGATTAAACTATTCCAGGAAGTGGGAGAGTAATGCAATTGAATGGATATTTAGGAGGCCTGGATGTGCATGAATTGGCCCTCAGTAAATACTTTGGCCCTATGCCTTTAGTCTTTAAAGCAAATTAAATCCTGAATGGCATTTCTCCAGGAAACATGCTTGATGGAATCCAAATCCCAAATATTAAACATCGGCTGAATCTCTGAAGTAATTTTTTCCTTCATAAATAATTTTAGCAGGTATAACCATTCTTTTCAATAGACAACTAAGGTTGCAGTGCTCTCCTACCCCAGAAATTTAAAATCCCAAACTGAAGCTAAACTAAACATTGATGATACAGAACTGTAAGGAATTAGGTATTATGTTCACCACTGGCTAGTGACAGTACTAGGCTTCTGTAGTTGAAACACAAGCAGAATAGACAGAAAATGTGAAACAATATGGTTTTGTCATTGAATTCACACCTTAAAGTCATCCTAAAACTTACCATGGGATTTGTCAACACAGATGGGTTTAAGCGTTCTAAACAATTTTTTACAGAAGCAAGAGTCAAGAGCTTTTATGCAAGAGACCTGCCCTGAGATAATTTTATCTTAGAGCTGAAATACTTGCTAAAGGGCTCAAATATTCTATGTCTTTTATGAACTTGAGTGGTGAACAAACCCAGATATTATTTGAGTTTTCTCTATTGAATGTATGACCTTTTCAATACGACAGAGTTAGTTGGCCCACACATTAGCTGGAGCTGTTTTCAGGAAGTGTGTGTAATACTTTGACTCTATAATAATTCTGAGTGTTTATATAGGTATAACTCATAGGCAGGAGCTCTGGACCAGAAAAAAAATTGTAAGTGACTGAGGACATATTAAATATCAGAAAATAATTTGAGAGCTAATTTCATTTAGTCAGTATATTTGAAAACCATTGACTAAAGGTTAAATTAACATATAATTTCTCAGACAAGCAAAGTAATATTTCCTAATATCACTGACTAGTTTGTAAGTGTAGCTTTTTTTCTCTGAGACCAAAAGACTAAGATTCAAAGAGAGAAATGGAAAACCAAATATATATATTAAAGTTTTTAAGTCCAGCACCTCAAAAGAAGTAATAGAATTTTTTTGCTCTCTTTTTTTTCCTCTAAAATATTTTACCTAGAGATGTGATTTAGCAGAGCAAGCAAAGACTTCTCTTACCTGTTAAAATAGCATCATTTTCCCCAAAACGTACAAGCAAGATGGTGATTTGCTTTTTCTGCTATGTAAAACTCAGATGACAGCTTTGGTTAGGTCTGGGAAATCAGAAGAAAATCATTAGAAAACTGTTCCCTATCCCATTAGAAGTGTAGCTGAACAATGAAATAGTTCTTCACTGCAGGAGAAGGGAATCCAGGTGATCTTGCCCCTCGTAAGTAACGGCTGTGTTAATTACCTAATACAGCCTCGCCCCGATGAGTCACAGCTATAGCCAATAAAGGTAAGAGTGATAAAAGGGAGTGAGTTAGCTGGTGAGGGGGAATCATGAAGGAGGAAGAGCCTTGAGAAAGGAGTGAGAGGACCATGAAGGATCCTGGGGCGAGAATTACAGCTCTGAGGTTAGTCTGGATCAGAAGTTAGAGCCTATTGTTGGAACCTGCAGTCTTAGCTTAGCAGGAAATAACCAGCAGTCAGATGCTGCAAGGGAAACCTACAGTAGGAGCTTGCTGCAGCTAGAGTCAGTGAATAGTTGGAGTTAGGATGGCTAAGCTGTAATGAGGAATAAACCTTAAGGACCCTTTTCATGCTGTATTTAACAAGAAGTCTGTGTCTTGGCTCATTTCTCCCCTCTAACAAGAGGGCTGCTGCAGCACTTCACCGCTGAACTAAGAGTAGAGTATTGCCAAAAGATGACAGAATCAAAAACTTGGAGATGGGGGAAATGAAGAACATGGCATATCCTTTTTGTGGGCACTCAGCAATTATACCAGGTCAACATGAAGGTATCTGCACCCTGAATGAAAGTGCTTATCATAAGGAGAGTGCCTGCTCCTCTAATGATACCTGGTCAAAGGAACCATAAAACAAGAACATACAGAGAGAAACATGACCAATATACAGTAAAGACTGTGAAGATGGTGAAGACTGCAAACCTGATCAACCACACAAATTGGGAAGGGTACATAGGTTGTGAAGGTGTTTATTTTTTTCAGTTGGGAGGATAAGGAAAAAAAGGGAGAGAAAACACAGAGAGGCATAAACCCTGTTCAACTAATGTTAACAAACAATAATCAGGGAGGGACAAACCTGGTCAGCCATTCTAATTGATGGGCTATCAAGAAAGAGCAGACAAACCATGAACTTGGCAAAGAGGCTAAGCCATTAGCCATCATGTGTAAGAAGTTGCGGCAGAAAAGGGGGAACATAACCCTTGTTCTTAGAAGAGGAAAAAGGAAGACCTGAGGAACAACAGTCCAGTCAGTCTCAACACTGTGACCAGCAAGATAATGGAGCAGATTCTCCAGGAAACTGTCCTGGAGACACGTAGAAAATGAGGAGGTGATTTGGGGCAGATAACATGGCTTCACTACGTACAAATCAGTACCTAAAGGTGGCCTATGAGAAAGCTGGGGAAGGACTTTTTGAAAGTACATTTAGTGACAGAACAGTATGTAACAGCTTAATACTAAAAGAGGGTAAATTTAGATTAGATATTAGGAAAAATTCTTTACCATGAGGGTAATTGGATACTGGAATGGATTGCCCTGAGAGGTAGTAGGTGGTCTGTCCCTGGGAGTATTTAAGGCCAGTTTGGAGGGGACTTTGAGCAACCCAGTCTCATGGGAAGAATTCTTGCCCATGGCAGTGGAGGTTGAACTAGATTATCTTTAAAGGTCCCTTCCAGTGCAGAACATTCTATGATTCTCTGGATCCTATGATTTTATAACTGAAAAAAGCAAGTCTGGGGCTGGTTTTTTCTTTGTTTGTTCATCTTGTTACCATTGTTACAGAAAAAGGTTCTTAGGTTGGTATTCTGCTTTTTACTTTAATTCCTGGAAAAAAATAACATTAGGAGAGTTACAGACCCAGGTGTCTCACCTCAGTGCTAGTATAAAATTCATTTAGAGTGTAATTAAAGTGAGGTTGGCATAATAACTGACTCACTATTACATAGGTGTAAATTCTTACATGGGAAATTTTAACCCATAAGAGGTTACTAAAAATTTAATAAACAATAGACTTATATCACCCTAATTGATATAACTTATGTCTGTTTCTGACAACAGGGTACATAAAAGCTCATTATAATTAAGGAATAGCTGGAAGACAAAAGGCTAAGTCTTGCCACAGGTTTTTAAACTCGTTAATCAGTAAGAAAGGAATCACAAGGACTGTTCCCAGGGCTATCGGGTACAATATCTGATCAGGCAAGAAACTACTGATTTATATTTAACATATTCTTTAAAGTTAGTAAGTGTTCTTATTCATATTTCACAATCAGGAAACTGAAATAGAGTGCTATGTCAAATTTAGCTCTTGATAGCTATGAAAAGTGTGACAAGTCACACTTCTGCAGTGTTTTCTCTCTCTGACAACAGAGGTCAAGCTGAGACAGCAAAAATTTGTGGAAATTGTCCCACCTTTAAATAGTTTGATAATGAAAAGGGAAATATGCATCTCTTCTCTCATTGTGCTATGAATCTAAGTAAATTAAATAAATAGATTGGATTTTTTTTTTACTAAGACTAAGAAAAAAGCTGAAATGTTTCAGGAACAGTAGGAAAATTTCAGCACATTTGAAAAATGGTGTAATGTTAGCATCTGTTTCATTTTATCTGAAAGTATGGTCTCCCCTGAAAAAAAAAAAAAGCCAGAAATATTTTTAGTGATTAAAAGTCAATAACAAAATATGTATCTGATTTAGATTCAAAGCTCAGCACTTTTCATCAGTTAAAATATTACACAACATGAATCACACAATCTAAGCCACACCTCCCAGTCTGAAATTTGCTTTGTCCAATATGCCTTTGGAGTTAAACCTATGGGATTATTTTTGTGTATATTTTAATTTCTCAATTTCTTGGTAAATCCCAATTATATTTCTGCCACCTAATCATTATTTGACAAATAATTATAATTTTTATTAGTGCAAAGCACTAGCCTTCCAGCTTACATCTGGCCATAACAGGCTATGATTGAGTCTTTGCTGATTTGAAATGGTCCTGGAAGGCACTTTGCAGATGAAGGAAGAGGAAAGGCTCAGCTGCTAGCACTCTAGTTATGCAACCTTCATTAGATCTGGTATTTGAAAAATATACAATAATTCCATTTTTTTTTCATGATGGACTTTTCTATTATCCAGAAATGCTGCTAGCATTTTCTGTAGTAATGTATTTACTATCAGCTCGTGATCTGCCACAAATACTGTCTACAGATTTTTATAGGGGATAATAAATGACTTCCAGAAGGTTTGCCACAATAGTTATCTACTTGTTGATCTCAGGTTTCTTTAATGGTTTATTGCCAAATATTTAGCTGAAAATAAAATAGCTTTGGTTAGTCGTCTCAAACATAAATCCATCACTTTTTCATGATTCCAACAAAAAAAGATGCCATAATGTGTTTCTGAAACCAGTGTTCTTCTGTGCTATAATTTTTCTGATTGTGATTTTTATTTCGGTGGGCTATGTCCTTAAAAAAGGTTAGCGTAGATAACAAATGCCTTTTTCATCCCTTGTGCTGAGATATTTGAATTGCATAGATAAAAAATAAAAATACATGTGAATATTTTAGTATTTGAAGCAGTTCACACAAATGTATTTTATGTGCTACAAAAAAGGGCAATGGCTGTCTTGGACACTTACAGCTTGATTTTACAGCCAGGGAATTTGTGGAGGCTACTACTCCCTCCACATCAGACATCCACATTAAGACATCACTGACTGAGCATAAAGCAAATAAAGATTACTCACAGTAAATGAGAAAGGTTATGCTGGTAAGTGCCCACTGTGTAAGAATATTATATCTGTATCTCTATAGTCAAGATATTTGATGCAAGATGGGAAGGTCAGCTATTCTGTTGTTACTTATCCTGAATTCGCTATGTAGTTCTTCATCTGGTGTGTGTTTGTTTCATTGATATATGATTTATGGTCCTGGGGTCTCCAGTATAATCCTGTGCCTTTTTTGTTATTGTCCCATACCATTACTTCTTACCCTGCATCCCAGGACTCCATTAATGTATTCATGCTTTATTCTTAAAAAAGTTATTTTGGGAAGGGGTGGTTAGCTAAGAAATCAGGAAGAAAATTAATGTTCAATCAATGTCAATGATAAGGGGATGAATGCTTAAGCTTGTTTGACTGTGTAGATGCATCCATAAGTCTCAATGTAAGTCTGTGTATTTTCATTTTGACTAGAACTCGGAAGTTTTGAAAGTGTCTGAGACACATAGTCAATGCTCAGTTGCTCTTTCCATCTTTTAACATCTTTGTCAGACAAGTAGTGCCACATATTTTTTACATTTAGTGTTTCAAATGTGACAGTGTTATTAAAATTGCCACTACATTCCTATATAGAGGTCCATAAATAATTTAAATTATTGATTTTAATTATATACCTCCTCCAATTGCCTAATTTCCATTAATTATTTATTAATGTTCTTAGATTTCCTGCTGAATGAGTGAAGAATATTTCCTGTAACATTTCAAAATAATCTGGAAGACAGGAAAAAGTGTGTATATTTTTTCCATTTTAATAAATGCAGTTTTATTAAATTATATTAGAGGAACTGAAAGGACTCTATCAACTGTATAATTGTAGATGCATTGTCTTCTATTATTTTATTAATTTTAATATTATAAGACAATCTGCTTTAAATAAATGACATTAGTTAGCACTCTGAAAGAAAGGTCATTAATTTAGAATTTCTTTATTAAGAACATTTGCAAGAGCACAGGGGCTTAGTGATTAAGAAATAAAATTAATGAGGGAGCATCCTGAGGTGTGTATCTTGAAGAATTTGAAAGACAGAAACTTCTTAGCAGTTAAAGACAATAATACTGCAGGAAAAGCTAGTATAAAAACCCTCAAAAAACTTACCTAAGGAAACACTAAATGGGTTACCCTTTGCAGTATCCTAATTCTCCCTGTCACCCAGATTTAATCATGTTTGTCATTTCTCCCACGACCTTTGTAGATATGAATTTTCCACTGAGAGGAAGAAAAGGATATCCAGGTCTAGATGTGCAAGATATCTCTCAGGTAAAGTGCAACAGGCACTCTGAGGCACTAGGGAAGGACACATCCCCTCTCGTCTGCTCCTGCTTCTAACAACGTAGGTGAGAAAAATCACACTAGCATATGGAGGTATAAACAAGATCATGAATCTGCCACCTGCTTCAAAGCTAGTGAAAATCTGAAGATTTTAAAGCCAAGAGAAAAGGGGAACTGAGGAATTTGGAAACAAACTTGACAGAATCATTTTAATTGGGATGCCTTAAAACCAACATTTCTGAAGTATAGGCAGAATTGCTGAGATCATAGTTCAGCATTAAATCAAACTACTCACAAATCCCTAATGACGCTTGTCGTTTTTGTAGTGTGGCCAGTTAGTTACTATTACAAAGAATGTCAATCTACACAGGAAAACCAATTTCCTTATTGAAAGAATCAATGATCAAAACTTTTTGGCTTATCTTAAACAGGAATTTTGGTTAGATTAACAGAATGGTTTGACATACAAAGTTATCAAGCCATCTTCCAGAAAATTATTTCAGGGGTTGATTTACTCTTTATTGAATCAAATAGTATGTACAAACTGGCTGCTTTTCTGTACTCTAATCCAAATATTGATGCCAAAATCATTTTTGCTACATATATCTGTAGCTCTGTAGACTACTGTTGTATAGTTATATAGTTCCTAGGTAACTCCAGTATTTTTACTACCCTGATAGACAGAAAGACAAAACACATACCAAAAGCAGCTCCTAGCCTATCTTGCTGCTTCTGGGAACTAAGGTTAAAACAGCTTCTCAAGACACTGTCTCATAAAGAGAATATTTAGTATTATAAAGAAAGTATAAAGAAATAAAATACTGCTATTATTGGTCATAGAAAGACAGGGGGGTTCAAGAAGAGGAAGAAGCAAGGGAGGAATTATCTTTTTACTTGTGCTTTGGATTGGAAATTCTTGTCAATTATGCTAATTCGCTAAACTTATGAAACTGTATTGGCCATATGTGGGATGGGAATTTTTCCCTATCTGCCCCTGGAGTCTTCCAATTGAAGACTAGCTTTTATATTGCCTCCTATACTAATATTGTTAGTATGTTGTTTTATTTCTAGATATTTAAGGCATCAATATGGCTGTTAATTTCATGAAATAGAATTAAAATGCAATTCATTTGTTAAATTTCAGAAAATAAGGTTACATTTTAAATCTGGAATGCATTTTTTCAATAAATTTTACAGTCTGCTTTGGTATAAATATATGATAAATATTATATCCATCTTTGGTATAAGTATATGATAAATACATCATATAAAACACAACAGCCATCAATCTTTCCCCTAATGCTTTAGCACATTTACCCAAAAGTCATGCCCAAAATAGTAAGGCTAATTTGAGGATACCTTAAATAAATTTGCATAAAATCTAACAGTGCAAGAAGCATACTGTAATATTCTACGAACAGAGATCTTATTGATTTACTCTTTTGGTTATATTTTTAAGATTTAATTTTTGACAGTCCTTTCTCTCATATATTTCTCATGAAGTAATGATTTTGCCAGGTATGCTGCTGTGATGAATGATCTTACAAATATACTTCTCCACTGAGCTGGTCATTCATATAAGTAAAATTTCTTTTTGCAGTAATCTCACAGGATTTCTTTTCCTGCTATAGGTTTTTATTTAACACAATGTAGCTTCTAGTGATTTTTATTGCAATGCAGTACATATACATACGCATATACAGCTGTATATGAGGACATTTAAGTAATGAACATCATGAAGACCTTTCAGTGAAAGAAAAGAGACTATCAGGACCATCATTAGACTGAATTAAATTTGCATTTAGTGTCAAGAAAAAAAAATGTCCTTAATCCACTAATTCAGTATAAACATTTCTATTAACTAATCCTCCCAAACTGTAGTAAATGCCATACTACTTCATAACATCTTGCATTTCATGCTCAGGATAATATTTCTGATTTGGAAAAAGTTTTAGCCTCTATCTATACCATTCACTGAAGTGTTTCAAAAGCAATGATTTTGGAGGTACTAAAACATACTTGAGGTTTTTTGTTGTTGGGATTTGGGAGGAACAGTTGTTGGTAGGTATTTTTGAGGTGCTAGGTGCTCCCCTCCCTCCCTATGGCTTGTTACAATTTTGCTTGATTTATCTAAATTCTATATAATTGTTTTTCACATGACTAAGATCCTGGCAAATTCTAAACACCAAGCAATCTGAACTAGTTTATATATGCGCAAAACATTTGGAAGTCATTATGCTTCTCAGTATTTCCACAACTCTGTAAATGGCATTATTTAATATATTGTTTTTCATAATGCATGCATTGAAATGATTCACAGTTTTATCTTGTGGTCAACAAAGGTAGTATTCTATGAAAAACTTAGATAATATATGATGTGAGCAACAGTATTTATATAAACCCAGCTGGTGCTGGTGCTGCAGTTCCAAGTCACTGCTCTGTTGCTGGGGGGAAGAAACAGTCCTGCTGAGCACTGCATAGATGATCATCACATGAGGTGACCCCGAGGGGACTCCAGGCACCTCTTTTCCTCGAGTCAGGGCAAAACACTCCAGTTCTGTTTCCTGGGTTGCCGAATTTTAGAGAGAAAGTACAACAGGTTGCAGATGATGTACAGAAAATACAGAATGCATAATTTTTTTGGGTCACAGTAGAAGCATCCATGACTTACAGGGACAAGGTACTCTGCAAAACTGAGATATTCTAGAATATGTGGTTTTATTGCAAGGGTCGTGGGTAGAAAGGGCCTTCCCTTCAGCCACCAGCCTCTGCTGAAGGGAAGTCCCAGAGAGAGAACGAGAGTGAGCAAGAGGGTATGGGCTAAGAAGAGGGGAGAGAGCTAGAGCAACGTGGCAGGGGTCAGAGTGCAGGGGGAAGAGAGCAGAGGTAAGAGCAGGGAAAGGAGAGTGAAGTCCTGGTTACAATACATTATATCTCCTTTTGTGATGAATATTCTAATTTACAGTGACCAACCAATACAAGACACAAAATCCTATAGAATCTACATACAGCCTATAAGAACTACTACATTACCATGTGTTATATTTTAAACTCTAAAAACTACTCTTTAGACTTTTCTGTTTTGCTACATTGACCTTTGAATCCCTTAGCCAGCAGAAAGGTATTGTTCAATCCAAAGGGATTCTACTTCAGCTGGCCACGCTATTGTCTTTAGGTTATATAGTAACTAAGACTCGGTATCCTACAACTCAAAGTAAGCTTCCATTTCTATTTCGATTACAGGTTTCATATTTTCAGAATCTTTTGCTAAGCAATCATATTTATAAGGTTTCCCTGATTAATCTTTCCCAACAGGTCACCTTGGCCTTCTAAGACAAGGGCCAACTATGTCCTGGGGTGCATCGGGTACAGCATCACAAACTGGACAAAGAAGGTGACTATGCTGATTTACTCTGCACTGGTGTGGCCTCACCTCAGGTCCTGTGTGCAGTTTTGGGCACCACAATTCAAGAAGGACATCAAAGTATTAGAGCACACCCAGAGGAAAATATTGAAATATAAGTTGTTGAAAGGCCTCGAGAGAAAGAATTATGAGCAGCAAGTAATGTCACTTGGCCAGTTCAGCTTCAGGAAGAGAAGGCTGAGGGCTGACCTCATCACATACTACCGTTTCCTGAAGGAGGGAAGTGGAGGGTAAGATGCTGATCTACTTTCTTTGCTCATTGGTGATGGGACACAAAGAAATGGAGTGAAGCTGTCACAGAGGAAGCCCAGATTTGACATTAAGAGAAGATTCCACCCAAAGAGGGTAGTCAGTTACTAGAACAGGGAAGAGGTCTGTCATGATATGTCAGAGCCCAAGGAGCATCTGAAATGCCCTTAGTCTTAGGGTTTATTTTTAGTTAGTCCTGTGATGAGCTGGGAGCTAGGCTAGAAGATCCTTATAGTCCTTCCAACTTAAGATCTTCTATGATTTTATGAAACTTATAATAAACATTATGAACAGATATCCTTCATATACACCCTTTGCTCTGGAGACAGTTTAGTAGTTTGTATGCAGACCAATCCATGGTGAAAGAGACAAAGATCTGCTCTGAACAAATTTAATTTATTATCAGACTCAGCTAACTTCACTTAACTTGTCTACTACAGACATTTTAGCCAAGATAATTCTATCCATACACAGGGTAATCATAACAAATAAAGTCTTCTCAGCTAGCTTTAGTCAGCCAAAATTCAGTCATATAGGATGGAATTCCTAATGATAAGTATCTAGTGCAAATTGAGATGCCCTACCACATCCTGTGTGGCCTTCCACTTTCATGTCAGAAGGATGTAGTTCTTCTATCTGCTTTGTATCTCATCTGTCCTATACAGATGTCTCAGATATTGTAGAACTTTTAAGGGGGAGTAAACTTAGGCAAGTAAATGACAGACTTACAGTAACTGAGTAGCTTTGTAGAGTCCAAAGCCTCAAGTAGACTCAATTCATTGTTCATGAGTAGGAGCCTTACCCCATGTGAAATGTCCTAACTAATCAAAGTTTTTGAAAAGGACTGAAATAAATGCCAGAGCACATCCAAGAGACTTCTTCAGTAGGTCGTATACTTGAGATTTACTAACTAAACAGTAGATGCATAAGCTTGAATAACTAAATGAAGCCCTAAAGACTGGAAATCCAGTGACTAAATGAGAATCAAAATCTTGAATGTGCATGTAGATATTTAAAGTTAGGTGCAAGTTGAGTCAAACTCATATTCTGAGCCAGCTCTTTGGGTTACCTGTATAATCAGTGCAGACATTCTGGCATCTGGCATTGCACATCTCTTACGGATGCACCACTTTCAGCAATTGTTTGAAAGTGCTTCTGCCTACCGACTAGAATGTGGAAGAAGAAATCTAGCTAAGATTAATGAGCTGAGAGATTTAATCCAACTTCAAGTGCATAAGGAAGTGTGTGTTTTTCAAAATCTAGGGTTTAATTGCCTAAACACAGGGCCCAATTGCATTTGCCATGTCCTAGGACGTATTACAGACATTGTACAAGACCTACAGTAAACCTGAATATTTCTGAATGAACAGATGTTAATCAAGATACCCCAGGTTATCCTAAATTGTATTAGATGCCAATATTAAGGCATCTGAACTGATATCCTACAGTCCATTTAAAATCAGATGTCCTCATGAAACTAGAAAGCTATGGCACAGATATAACTATATAGCCCTGACCTATTTTAACAAATTTCAGGTTATGTCATACCCAAAATATTTTTCCTTTAGCATTTAACTAATTATTCTGACTGACACTCTTGGAGCCTATTTGATCATCTTTGAACTTTCATTTTATGACTGTTTATTCTCATAATGCATTTGGAATATTTACTGTCCTTTAAAAAAAATAGTCATTTTTTCTAGCATGGTGTGGGAAGGAATTATGTACAAAATCCAATGGGTAGTCTTGGTAATTACCTTTTATGATTTTTACATAAACCAGAATTATTTTCATTTTTAAATTTGATTTAATCCTATTTATTAATTTGTAACAGAAAATTCTTTTGTAATTAGTTATAGCATTTCTCATTATCCTCTTCATGTTCCCTCCCTCCTTTCCCCTTCCCTCCTCTTCTTTCTTCCCTCCCTTCTTCAAAGAGCTGTCCTTAAAAGTTCTAGTGACATAAGAACAGAGCTGTGACTCCTTTGCCAATTTTCCTTTTTATTTGAAATAAAAGCAAGTGGTCTTTTTTTTTTTTCTCTCTTTTTTTTTTTTTTATTTATACTTAGAGAAAATAATCATCACAGAATGTCCCTTCACCTAACATGGGGGCATGTATAATACCACAAACAGCTAATAAAGGATGTCAAGGCAACAGGAATAAAAGCAATAGAAAAATCAATTGAGATTTCTTCTGCATCTTCACACAAAACCCACAGGAGAGAGAACATTCTTTTTAAAAATAGCTTGGTGAAGTTAACTTTCAGGTTTACTTACAAAGCCTTAACAATTCTTTCTATAAAAGTTTTAATGTTATTCCTTTTATAGCAGGAAAAAGTATTATATTAATTATATTATATTATATGGAGTATGCTTTCATTTCACTATACAAATTCTTATGTTTATTCACACATACACATATGCAAATAAACAATGAACATGTAAATGCTCCCATTATGACTGTTTTCTATACTCCACTCTGTAAACAGTTCAAAAGTAGCACCTTACTACATGCTTTATTCTCACAATAGTTTTTCTAAGTACACTTCTGAAATGGTTTGAAGTGCATAGAATGTGAAACTATCTATCTAGCTATCTAGAAATACATGCAAGATAAGTGAGAATATTCCATAACTGCTTTGTCTTTGAATATAAAATTCTTATTTACTTCCATGTACTTCCTTCTCTCTTAATTATGAATTGCTGATGTCAGTTGAAGTGCCATAAGAACAGCTGACACAAAGATTGAACATGGAATAGATTTCCAAATTATAATTTTTCAAGATTCAGAATATGATACTGCATAATAGCAGCCCATGAGTGATCACTCTTTAGACAATTTGGCCTTTTTAATTAGTCACTCATTTCAGGTCAATGCAGTGATAAGAAGTTTTTTCAGTCTACCATTGACATTGTGATCACTTTTAAAGAATTTGGAAATACAAGCTCACTTAAATTTTGGCATGGCCATATAGCACAGCTAGCAATGCCTCTAAGACTACTAGGATAATGTGGCAATTATTAAAATTTCTTAAGGCTTTGGGATAGTCCAGCTGTGTTCTGTATTTTTATTTTTGCTCTCTCCTCAAACATCAAAACATTATTTGTATCCTCTATGCTACAGAATAGTCATTTGCTAGAACAGATAATGGCTTATATAATTTTAGCTAATTTTTCTAGTGAAAGTGCTATAACAGAAGCACCATGGCAAAAATTTGCATAGGTTTTTCTCTCTTAGAACAGGAAAATAATGTTTCTTATGCATGAAATTTCCAAAGGGCTAATGTAAAAACTTACTAATAATGACCTATACGAGTTCTCTTTTCCGGTCATCAGGCCAGAGAACAGAATTGTGCAGCACAGTAAGACATAAACTCTGTGAATAAGCTCTTTGTTGGCTGTTTTGTAAACTGACAAGTGCCTAAAAACTGAAACAATGTTCTACATTTGACTCGTTCATCACACAAGAATGAATTCTTGTAAAATTGTACCTAATAGACAAGAATACCACAGCTCACAGTCAGAAGCCTGTTATGAACTAGTAATAGGCTTTTCAAGCGATCTCAAACACTCATTCGTAACAGTTCCTTACAGAAATCACTTTGGCTTTAGACATTTCTGTAGGAGGCCATATTGAGAAAGTGTAATATTTTTATAATTTGCATCAAAAATTACTTCAAAGCTCTTGTTTCTGCAATTCATCCTCTACATTAGATTACATAAAGATGAACATGTCCTAGGCCTGTAAGCATTTTCTGGGAGGCTCAGGATATAACTGACCTCACACAGACGTGAGCTCTGATTATTTCTTGCATGCAGAAGACGTATCATTTTCTGAATTCTGAATACCTTTTACAAATTAAAAGGAATCAAAAGCTCTGTAAGTATATAATTTTTTTCCTATATTAGCATGCAGTGGGCAGGCCCACCACACTTTTTCTCAAAAAGGCAATTTTAGTAATCCGAAGTCCATCATTACATCTTAGTTATTTGCATGGAACACCTATATTACCATTAAGATTTTAGGACTCCATAGTTCCCTTCTCTCCCTTTTTTTTTTTTCTCGTTTTTGTACCGAGAACAGTTTATCCATGACATTCAGACCTTTATGCACTGCAGATTTTGTCTGTGCTAGTTTCTGCTTTTGTAGACAACGACAGAATAAGAAAGCACATTGTAGTGCAGAAATGACAAGCTTGAGTTTTTGCTGCAAGTTGATAAGAAGTCATGAAATATAAATTAACAAATTCAGATGATCACAGCAGAACCAAACTCTACCTCGAAGGTTGAGCATGTACAACTTTCTCATGCAAACAAATCCTCACTTTGTGAAGAAAGCTAGTATTGTAAGGTGCTTACTGTCAAGATAGGTCAATCAAGGCACAATTAGCTCTAATTAGCAATCCCACAGGCTATTAAAGTTGTTTACCTTCTGTTGAGATAGGCACAAAAAGGTAGATAATTTTTTCCCACTTGTGAAAACATCAAAGAAAAGTATTTCCGATCTGAACCATGAAACCAATTATAAATGAGGACAGGCACAGCAGTGATATCAACAGACTTTAGGAAACCATTTGTTTTGCTAATTGCAGCATTTGAGCTAGCTGAGGGAGTATACAATGTTCTTCCTATGAGGCTCAAAATAAATGGGTTCCAAATAACTGGGATTTTAAATTTAAAAATTCACAAGGACAAAGGAATCAAATGACAACTCTCAGGTTTTCTTACAAGTTCTCTAAATATTTCAAGTCTTATCTCAATGTCTGAGTAAAGAGGTAGAATGATAATAATTTTTTGCTCCAAGTACATAAATTAATAGCCGTATTTTCAAAAGTAAAAAAGTCTAGAACTGCAAGGGGAAAACTTTAATGAAGTTCATAATTTGGCTCTCAATATTCAAATAACATAAAGGCATACATTTGGTTCTTCATTACACATTGCTTTTTGAAGAACTAAAACTATGAACTGCAACTCTAGTTATCATAATAAAGTATTTATTTGAATTTTAAAATTTTTATTAGTATTGTTTGAGAAATAAACATGCTTTTAAAAACCACTAGTATGTAGATCATCCCACTATGCATGTAGAAAACATTATTGAAGCCACTACATTTCATCCTTTGCATAACAATAACTTGGCTGGTTGGCACTTGCTAACAGAATTGTTAGGCTTCATCTAACATGACGTATGGCTGCTTATTTCTTTTTAATTAAAATAATACAATCGAAAAGGATTCTAATCCCTTATACCCCTGACATAAATGAGATTACCCATACATTTGCTACACACTGGATTAACCTGCCTCTCTAAAATGTATGCTCACCAGAAGAGAGCAATCATGTAAAGTATTTCATCCAGCCTCCCTAAAGCTGCACAGGAAAAGATGGAGTTTATAATGAGACCATGAGATTTACAGATATGAGCTACAGCAGACTAAGGACAACAAAACAACAACAAAAAAATCCTGAATCCAGTACTTCTAAATCAAGTAGCCTGACAGCTGATTACATGGAGGAAGCTGTAGGTCAGAAATTTCTGGTTATCGCAGCTCAGGCAATATGGTACAAGGAAAGAAACTGCCTGGACCCAACAGTCCAGGCTTTTAAAGATGAATTCCTAATCCATTAATTCTACACAGAAGCTCATGGGAAGTTTATGAAACTCAAAGACATCCACTGCTGGCATAAAAGTGCAAATCCTGCTGTTTAGACTGCTGACTGAAGTGGAATGCAATACTGCAGTTTTCATCTATATGTAAGCTTTGTGTTGGCAAAAACTAAAACGCTCAGAGTAGGTCTGACTCCAAATAATTCTGTTCTCAAAGTTATTATCAAAACCACTATGTTTAGCTTACTGTCCTCTGAAGTCAGATTTTTGAGGTACAAATAGTAAGAACAATAAATAAATTTCTCTTTCTCTCAAGACAAAAAAATAATAGCTCTGGAAGGAATTTACTCTGTGTTGTAATTAATATGTGTTCTGGAATTGCTTGTGTAAAATGCTGTGTGTTTCATATAACCAGATTGAATTGCACAGAATCTTTTCCTGCCTTGTATCAAAGCCCTGTATTTAAAGATGTTGTAAAAAGCACTTGCTGGACATGGTCAACATTTCTATAATACAAGTAGGAAAGTTATCATTATTCTCCCTCTGTGATTCTGACAGAAATAAAGAAAACATGACTATTTAATGGCTATTGTCATGGTCAAATGATGTTCAAGCTTCACAAGTGTTGAATCCTTCCTTAATTCTGAGTTATGCAAGTTAAAATTGGTCTAAATAAAATCTATATAATTACCACAAATAGGGAAATAAAAGTGATTTTTTTTTAAACTAAATTAAAGACTTGGTCCTCTCTGCAGAAATAAGGACAAGAAAAGACAAAGAAAAAGCTCCAGAATTCTCACCCTATTATTTTTTTTTCATTTGCCCACCTTTTCCTTACTTCAGTAGAGATTATCATGCTGAGGTTGCTTCTGGTACTAATGTACTTTGCAATAGGCTCTCTTAGTATGGTCAATAAATAATTCAAGTCTTGTAATCCAATTAAAAAATATTAATATGTACACATATATATATTAACATTTATATGTTATAAAATTAAAACATAATTAGAACTTTTCCCATTCTCTGTCGTCTAATGCTGAATTTTAAATATAAATCTTGGATTCATACTGTAAAATGAGCTGTTGAGATGACCTTGATTGATGACTTTCAAAAAGAACTATCAAAATATAATTTTAAAATATAATAAAAATCAAGTCCATCTGAAATTAGCAGATTCAGGAACTTCAGCTGAACTGTTTTATAATTAGGTTGAGAAACTGGTTAATACAATGAGAAATTCTTACTTATTGTAGGAGTAAGGAAATGAGGCTTGCTAGGTGGAAAAAGACAAAAGCTGGAGCAGTTGCAAGATTTCTACCAAAACTCAGTTTGAGACTAAAGGGCAGGGAGAATCTATGTAAGTCATCGTAGTAACAAAACTACCACTTTTTAGAAATAATATTTATTTTGTCATTTTGACCCAGAAAGTTTTTTTTTTTTTTCTTTTTTCAAAAAGAAGAATTTCCTATCACATGGGATAGTTGAGGTGTTAAATCACAAAAAACAACAAAATATTGAAACATTGAAAGACTTGGGCACTCCAGAATTACTACTCAGAGTAGTTACAGTATAATTAATATGAAAATGAGATACTGCAGCTAGCATCACTATTTTTCTTTTTACTGCCAGTATATCAAAATTCATCTAAAATGGTAATTGCATTTACTATATGATTCTACTACAGAGTTTACATGGTAATAATGCAATACAAAAGTATCCAGTAAAATTCATTATTGTTATCTTTACAGTGAATAAATTCTTACTACTCAATGTTTCCAGATATTTAATTTGTTTAATTTGGATTTCTTTTCTTAATTTGTTACTATGATATACCTTTTTCTCTACTACAGTAAAAAATAGTATTTATTAATTTTTCTAAATAGGAAATACTTTTTTTATGGAATACTACCGTGATTTGCTACTCCTGAGTTAAAAATGTTGACTTCCACCCATGAGATCCCTTCATTCTTCAGCTGAAGAATGCTGATGCATTTATAATCCTTAATTACAGTTTTATAATAGGTAAAGCCATGGATTATAGCCACAGGTAAGAAAATCTGTTTCTCTTGGTAAAACACTTTGATCTGAACACTTAATGTAATGCAGCTTTCAATCCCCAGAGCAGGAAAATTCCAGTAGTGTTAATAAGAAAATGCAAAAATTATGATTTTTTTTAAACAACTTGTTTTTATTAGCTAATGTTACTCCAAGGAGAAGGCAAGAAATGCCCTATTTTTCCTTGATTCTATGAACACTGTTGTAATCTACATTCTTTGGCCAGATTTAACAAATTATTCTGACGGACATTGGGAAAAATTCAAAGAACAGTTATTCAATATCCAGTTTAGTTGCATAAAATTAGACTGCAGCCAAGGAGAGGGTAGATTTGTACTGCTACCCATACTATCAATGAAGAATTCTCTCCCCGTGTTGAAGAGGGAAACAAGATAATCACTGCAACATGTTCCCATGTCTTGTTTGAACATTCAGGTTTTTTCAACTTTGACTCTTCAAACTCAGTCATCAATGACCAAGTAGCTTCAAAGTTTGCTACCCAGATTCAGCATATATGTATATTTTAGGGGTGTTGGGAAGAGAGGAGGGAGGGTTTCAAGTTGTGAGAGGTACTGTTTAGTTCTGTTGTCACTTGGGGCCATGTTTTAGTGGTAAACATGTCAGTGGAAGGCTAAAGGCTGGACTCAATGATCTTTGAGTACTAGTAAGGTTTTTCCAACTTTAACAATTCTATGATTTTATCTTTCTGCTCTCAAGCGTTTGTCATCATAATATTTTTCAAATATTGAATCAGGAAGGTTCAATGTTCAAGAACTTTTATGACACAACATCCTTTTGGATTATGCTCCATATAGACACAAAAGATCCCATCAAACTTTATTTATTCTATTAATCTGCTAATCCAAAATGAGTAAAATTTCTTAAACTGTCTTCCTAATGCTGTGCATAATAAATATTGCTTAAAAATGCATTGACGGTTTGAGGAAATAATTTATTTGAACATCAGCTATGCACTTAAAAGTAGTTACAGTAATCTCCTTATTCAAATGTTTGTCAAAAATAGGAAATTGTTCCATTTTACAAGATTGATGGAAAATTGAACTATAAAAGTCTATCCACTGCAATATATCATTATTTTTGTGTTAAGCTAATCTTTAATTACTAAGGAATCTCTGGAAACAAAAAAGTCTTAATCATTTAAATGACAATTATATGAAATAGAATTTGCAGAAGAATATTTCTAAGTGTTCCATTTAAGTCTAAATAATCTTGCCTTAAGAAGATATTCAGCTTTAAAAAAAGGCATGGGTAATACTGTCACTAACTGCAGTATCCAATAGCCAAATTTTGGCATTAAAATATCACTATCACTATTTAATATTCATTAAATATACATTGAGACACATTTAGCTTTTTTTTATTTCTTTGCAGTTCTCACACCTCAAGATTTATGGATGATGACTTATTTTTCCTTAGTTGTTACTATCCAGTGTTTTTTTCCTACTACAGATGATTATTCTTAAGCATCAGTTTCTTTATGAACTACTTATTTGCAGGCTGTTTCCTCCACCTTCTCCAAAATGTCAGGTTTTGCAACTGAATTAACTTAAAAGTTTTGACTTTTGCACAGAACAACGAGTCTTCAGTGTCCTTTGAATGTAATTACTGGATGGGTAGGTAGCATAAGATAATATATCCCTTTTACTAACATGAATTGTAGATGACAAAAGAATTCCTCCACAGAGAATTTCTTTCTAAATTACTTTCAGTTCATTCATTACATAGGATCTTTGTTCAGGAGATGTGTATGACAGCTGATTAAAAAATCCCCTCCCTATTCCTTCTTATTTAATTTCAATAACATTAGATTGAGAAAGGGGCAATAATTATTTCAGCTGAACCCGAGCAGATTTCAAATCTTAATTATAGACTATGGTACACATGCTTGTCTCTCAAACAAGGAAGGAATATGACTGTTTTGAAAACTCATTGCCAATCTATTTTTTCCTATTTACTGACATAGGAGATACTGTGGCCACCTTTCTGAATATTTAAGTTCTAATTTATCCAATGTTTATAATGTAAAGCATGCATGCCATCTGGATGTTTTCATGTCATCCTTGAAGCTGAATCAGTATCATTTGCTTAGAACAGTTGCCTCAGCATACAGATCACTTGAAATGTGAATGGTAGAAGTGTAGGAAATGACAGCGTTGGATCATGTAGCTCAGCTGGTCCAGACTTCGAGCACATCCTGTCTGATTTTTTTTTCAGATTTCCTTTTTCTTAAGTAGAAATAAAATGTTTTCTGAATTCAGTGGGAATATTGTTACATACTGTGTACTGTGTGGAAAGAAAAGAGAAATAAAGTCACAATCCTCACCAGTTGAGGGTGGGGGTAGACAAAACTCCTGACTGTTGTAATGCAAGTTTGCCTACGTGAGAAACTGAATTTAGCATTAATAATTTACTTGTTTCCCAATAAAGGTTCTTTGTAAAATGACTTAAATGCAGAGCATTCCTCTTAGCTTTTCCAGTAGAATCCACAAATCAGTGCAGTATTCAATAAGGCATTTTACAAGACATACCACTTAATAGCAAGTGCAATTCTTTGAAAATAATAATTTAATCTCACTTCTAACTAATAGGCCCATAAACTAATCAGCTGGTCTGCATCTGTGAATATCATATTACTAGTTTGCCTTTGAGAAGAGTGGAGCATATTTGAAAAATCAATCATCTGGAGTACTGTATTTGTCCATTAATAAGAGTATCACATTTTGATGAGGTTACAGACTTTTTGTACCAACTGAAATTGATGATAAGTGAGGCCATTCAAAGGAGATAATTCTTGAGTTTCATTTAGGGAAGTGGTACTCAACTTTTAACAGCTGAGGAGCATGCAGCTGCTTAGGAAGGTTTCTCTGTGATTTCTTTCACTTTTAAGTTCCTATGCCGAATTTATTCCTTTTTTGTTGCTTCTTCTTCACCCATTAATTAGTAATATTTTTCTCAGGAGATACCACTCTTTCTGATGTTTAACACCAGAGGTACTGCATGGATTGCAAATGGTTTTTCCAGATATCTTATGTATCACTAGAGAGTTGCAAAACCCAAGTCTTCTTTTAATTTTACTTTTTTTGTTTGTTTGTTTTGTTTTGTTTTGTTTATCTAGACCCAAAACTCTGTTATAAGTAAACTTTTTCCTGAGTTACCTTATGTTTATGAAGCAGATAGCCAAGACCATGCCTGGAGTACCGTATTCAGGTCTGAGCTCCTCAGTACAAGGCAGACATGGACACACCAGAGAGAGTCCAACAAAGGGTCACAAAGATTATGAAGAAAGTGAGAAAAAGCTGAAGGAGCTGAAACTCTTCAGCCTAGAAAAGGAAAGGCTCAGGGAGAACTCATCAATGAATATATAAAAATACCAGAAGGGGGGTTGCAAAGAAGATCATGGAATCATAGAATAGTTTTGGTTGGAAGGATTTTAAAGGTCATGTAGTCCAACTCCCCTGTAATGAGCAGGGACATCTTCAACTAGGCCAGGTTGCTCAGAGCCCCATCCAATCTGATCTTCAGTGTTTCCAGGAATGGGACATCTACTGCCTCTCTTGTCAGCCTGTTTCGGTGACTCACCACCCTCATTGTTAAAACATCTCCCCGTTTACTCCTTTTTACTTTAAAACCATTATCCTTTGTCTTATCACTATAGGTCACATTAAAAATCTGTGCCACTCTTTCTTATAAGTCCCCTTCAAATATTGAAAGGCCACATCAAGGTCTTTCCAGAGCCTTTTCTTCTCCTGGATCCAGTTAAGAACAACCTCAACTCAGTTTTTCTTCATAGGAGACATTTTCCATTTCTCTGATTATTTTTGTGTCTCTCCTTTGGACCTGTTCCAGTTGGTCCATGTGTTGATTGTACTGAGGGCTCCAGGACTGGCAGTTCTCTAGGTGGGTCTCATGAGAGAAGCATAGAGGGAGAGAATCACCTCCGCTGACGTCTTGGCCAGGCTTCTTTTGCTGCAGTCCACAATACAGTTGGCTTTTTGAGATGAAAGAACACATTGCTGGCTCATATCCAGCTTTCCATCCACAAGTAGCCTCAAGTCTTTCTCCACAGGATTGCTCTGAAACCCTTCATCCTCTGGACTCTACTGATACAATGGGTTGCCAAACCCAGGTGGAGAACCTTGCACTTGGTGTAGTGGAGCCTCATGAGGTTCACATAGGACAAGTTCTCAAGCTTATCCAGATCCACCTGGATGGCATTCTTTCCCTCAGGTGTGTCAATGACATAAATCAGCTTGATGTCATCTGCAAACTTGCTGAGGATGCATAGATCCCAGTGCCTATGCTGTGGATGAAGGTATTAAACTGTATTGATCCCAAGGACAGAGCCAGTCTCTGATGGTTAATGGCAGGACCACTGGTAATGGGAATAAACTGAAACATGGGAATAAACTGAACATCAGGAAATACTTTTTCACTTTGAGGGTGACTCAACACTAGTGCAGGTTGCCCAGGGAGATCGTGGAGTCTCCATTCTTGGAGATATCCAAAAGCTGTACAGACATGGTCCTGGGCAACTAGCTGTAAGCGGCTCTTCTTAAAGGGTTAGAAATTACTATCTCCAGAGGTCCTTTCCAACATCAACCACTCTGTGATTCTATGATTCTGAAACTCATGATAGTCCATTCTTCCCTCTGAAAAGCTGTTAATCGTTAATCTTCATGTGTAACATTCCTATTGACCTTTGGTCCTTTCAAAAATGCTTCCATTTATTTTCAGACCTGGCAGAAACTCAGTCTTCCAACTCAATTATTATTTGTCAAAGCTATAGGTGTCCTCAAATTTTCAGAGCACAAATTTTGCCTTTTGATTATGCCCAGTTCTTTATTCAATCCATTTTGAGGGTAGTACTGGTTCTGCACTTTCATTCCCTGCTCTTTTAACAAGGAAAAAGAGCAGTGTCATCTTCTTTCTCAAAACTGGTTCCTGAATTCTCCTAAAGGCTGGTTGTCTTCAGGAATGTAGACCTCATGTCACCTTGCAACAAGACTTCTCAACAGAAGTCAAGATCCCACTAGGCAGGCCTGTACTGTAAGTGGAAGTTTTCACAGAAACAGTTATGTAGGATGAATTATATTTGGAATAATGATCTAGAGAGGCACTTTTGTGTGACAGCTGGATGATAAAAATTTATATGGGAAGTCTGGCTACAGAGAAAAGATTCAATAAGGTCCTTGTGTATCTATTACCTAATATCCTTTCCACAGATGATCAGGTACTCAGGAGGATTCTACAGAAATTGACACATGACTGTCCCATAAATTCCCTGCAAGGCAGCCATTTGTACACACTATTCAGAAAAGTTTCTAACAAGTCTTTTGCACGGTAACAATTGTTGCTAGAGTTGTCCTGGATTGCCATAGACTTTGAACTCACACTGTATACTCTTTTTTTTTTTTTTTTTTTTTTTTTTTTTTTTTTTTTTTTTTTTTTTTTTTTTTCTTATTTCCTGCTTCACAGAAAGAGGTCAAGAAGAACAAAAATGGAGACAGAAGCAGCAGCTCTGCGTTAAAATTGCAGGGTAAGGTATTTGCAATGTACTGTCAGAGTTATTCCCAGCACTGTTTTTAAGTGTGAATGTGAATATATAGGAGGGAAGTGCTGTCAGATATATTAAGGTTTCTATGATACTATCACCAGTTATATTCAATCTAGAAAGAGCTTTACAGTGTTCACAAACACACAATAATATATAAATATTTAACATATTTTTGTCTATTATAAACCCAGGAAACAAAACCTTTAAGCTATGTCTTGTAGGCTTTGTTTAAGAATAAAGTAACTTTAAATGGTCTGCAGGCTTAAAGGGGAAGGTCCCTCTATCACTAATATTTTGAAATCCAATGAGTGCTACTTTAAATTTAATTTTATCATTTCATTATCTGCTTGAAGAGTTTAAAACTATGTATTCTGATCCCCTTTCTGTTTTAATTATCAAAAAAAAATTTCTGAGATGCCAAAGAAAACAGTCAGCTGTTTACAATTTCCATCATTTGATAGAGAGTATAAATATTTGAAAATAATTATTTTAATTTCCTTTTGAATCATAGCCAAGCAAATGTCTTAATCTCCTCTGGGGACCTTCTGGTGACTCTGAGATCTCAATGTTAATACTCTTTCTTTCTTTCTTTCTTTCTTTCTTTCTTTCTTTCTTTCTTTCTTTCTTTTCTCCTTTCATCCTTTCTTCTGTTCTGCCTTCCTTTCTTTATCTTTTTCTGTAGTTCTGTGCCTGGAATAACATGCAGTGGTATAACAGCTCAGCAGAATGATTCTTAGAAGATAAGGAGTATCCACATGGTATATCCTGGAACACAGCATGAAAGTGTGTAGGAATGTTTAAGGGTGCAAAGCCTGCCAGAGGAGTGGAGAGAACTGCAGAGGATAGAGGAAACTAAAGTTGGTGTAATCACATTAATAATTACCCTTCTGCTGCAGCAAAGAACAGTTGAACCAAACTACTCTTGTAACCATATTAAAACAAACTTGGGCTTTCAAAGTCCTAAACAGAGGCAAGGACAGCAAAAAGAACCATTAAACCATTACAGATGTGTAAGAGCCTAGAATTAAAGGTTTCATTGATTGTCTAAAAGATAGTAGTGTAAATGTGTAACAAAATCTTTTCTTTATTGTCTTGGTTTAAGACAAGTTAAGGGGTGGACACTCCAAAATGAGTTGCCTCCCCTTTAGTTTTAATCAATCCCTTTTCACCAATAATGAGAAATAAATATGAGTAGATATTAGTGAAAAAAAATAACAGTTTACTAAAATAGCCCTTAAATAGCAACAGGAAAGAAAAAAAATAGTGATAATTGCAAGTTACAAAGAACAAAGAGAAACTCAAAACGGTGGAGAAACTCCTCACCCAAGAGGGTGCCTGGTGAGACAGCTGTGTGTGGGGAGACAAAGACAGAGATGGTGGGAGCCCTCCTCCCTCTTACCCCTCCAGCAGTGGCAGCTCGGGTCGCGAAGGCAGCTGGCACATTCCAGCGGCTGAAATTCAAACAACAGCTGAAACGCAGGCAGGGAGTTCATCTTGTCCCAAGCAGAAGCAGCAGACAGACAGCAAGGATGACTCGCACTGTCTTCCCAGTTCCCCTGGGTGCTGCTGGCAGGATGGGGCGACTGTGTGGAGCCACTGTAGACTGGTACTCATGGAATTTGCCATGTAGCAGTCCAGGACCGAAAAATGCAACCTCTTGGAAAACCCTGCCTGAAGCAACCCCCTAAAAAAAGCCAGCAACAACAACAACAAAACTGACACACACATATTAAAAAAACCCAAAAATACAAAAAAACGAAAAGAAAAACAAAACCCAAAGCAACAAAGGGAAGTCTCTACCCACACGGCCTCAGCTTTCTCTCCCTGCAGAATGAAAGGAAAATAGCAAGAGCCATGAGGAAACAGATTCTGCCTTGAGTGCCCCAGCCTTAAAAACATTTGTAGAACTCAGCCCCACAGTTCCCTTCATGGCTGCACTGCAGCATCTTAGCAAGACACTAACAGATAGGGAAAAATAATAATAATTTGTTGCACAGATAGATATGCAATGCAATAACATTTGGGTTACCCAGGATGTTTATAATGTTTTTAATTAGAGGTTATAATTTTTTTTTCCTTTGAAACTTAAAAACATTATTCCAAATAGAATTAACCACAGATGGTGCATTACTTTAATTCTTCTACCTTCTGGAAATACAGCAACAACACATATGTCTATCTTTTATAATCAATGAAAAGGAAAATCCCTGTCACTTCACTTCCTAAGCAATCTCAGAAAACTCTCAGTGGAAAAGTCTTTTTCCTACTGAGTGAAAATGCAGCAGAGACTTCTGAGCTCCTTCTAAAAATCAAGGTAAGATATAAGGAACTTCATCCTAACCAGGTAGTAGGACTGACTAAAAATGTAGAATAGCTTAGTACCCGTAAAGTAGTAAAGGCATGACTGCCTTCTCTCTCATAAGGTGGTCTGTGCAGTTAGGTGACAGCTGTAACAGCCAGATCCTTTATTTAAAGCTGCTACTAACGTGGCACATATTAATTAATGCCAACTGAATTAAAGAAATTCAAATATCATAGAACAGAAGTTTCCAGTTGCTAATGCACTTTTGGCTACTATTCTCCTAATAAAGAAAATTATTAAATTAAATTATGCATATTCTTTCAAAAATATCATGCTGTTCAATTCATATTACAAGCTTCATCAAAAACAAGGCTTGATTATGAAGCTAATTAAAGTCTCATTAGATACACAGAAAGGCTATCTTTGGCTACAGAACTGTATTATAGCAACTGCTTATATTGCTGTCTAGAGTACTTGAAACATCATGTCATCTTTGCTATATGTTGCACAGCTTTAGCACTGAAACATCTGAATATGTTATCTGTAAATGTTATATTTGAAAAATAAAAAAAAATCTTAACAATTTTTTGATGAAATTACTGCAAAATACAGGTTTTTTACATGAAAAATTTATTAGGATATCTGTGCTTTCTTTTTTTTGGGGGGGGGGGGGAGGTTTAAGATGTATGGAAGGAAGGGGAAAGCTAGTTTGATAAGACAGAGCCCAATAATTCTAAGAATTAAATACCTTACTGGAGTTCAAGCCTACCCCCATTTTCAGAGGTAACATTCCAATATATCTGTATTTTATGCACTCTTTTATTGATAAATGCACAGAAAAGAGAAGATATATAAAAATAGGCAGATCCAATCTCTCAGTGACATTAACAGAGAATAGGTCAGATAGTTATGTCTAAAAAGCTGGTTCACCGTTCAGTCCATCCAGATTGACTTTTTGCAAACAAATTATGTTAAAAGGTATGTGTCCAGTTTTTTAAAACTAATCAACATTAGAAATTTCAAGTTATGATGACTTAAAGTTAGAAAAGTATAGCTGGCTAACTGGTGAATGTACTCTTTAGATATTAATAAATCTCTGTTGAAAATCATCAGTGGATTGCCAGTGTTTACAGTGGGTAGTGTAGCTGCAAAGCTGCGCTATGTCAGCTTAGGGTCATGATACTTCCATGACACTCTTGCTTGAAAAGAGCACAATGGACCTTTGTGGGTTTTGTGGTGTTTTTTTTTTTTTTTTTTTTTTTTTTTTTTTTTTTTTTTTTTGTTTTTGTTTTTGTTTTTGTTTGGTTGGGTTTTTTTTACCAACAGAGCTATATAGTGTGTCAGACAATTTTTGAGCAACTTCTCTTTCAAAGGCAACCCACCCTAAACTAATATTACTGAATGTTTAGCTGCTATTAAAGTGAAATTTTGAATTCAAGCAGTTGTTTCCTACCCAGCAAGGATTTCAATAAAATGTGATACGTGATCTGAACCACTCCACAACCCTAGGGAATCAGTGACATTTGTACAGGCACAGGAGTCATGGAGAGAGACCGTAAATACCACCCAATAGCAAAGGTGAGTTTGACTGAACTTTGTAAATTAGATATTATTGCCTTTGTTAAGTTCAGTAGGTGAAGGGAAGGAAGAACAATAATATTTTTATTGAATTATACTTACCCTGTTCCTTGCACAGAGTAATATAATTTAATTAATCTTCCTTAAGAGAAGCTTGATAGGACATTATATCCATTTTAGGGAACATGAATCGCTTCCAAACTTCAGATCTTTGCTCTTCCTAAAATCACAGTTATTCCTTGTTTGTTTGCTTGATTTCATCGCTCAGAACATAAATTAATTTAAAATCTATCATTTTTTTTATAACTTTGCTATATTTTAATATGGCTGGATACTCTGTGGATCTAGATTGCATCATAACAAAAGAACAAGAACACCATGAGAGGAGCATTTTAAATACAACAGTAAATTAATAAAATTCATAAATAGATGTGTTCAAATACCTTTTCAGTCTCTTTTATTTACTATTATTTCTTATCAACTTCTGAAAGTTCAAGAGGTCAAACAGGTGTGCTGTTTTTCCAGTCTCTGCTTCTTTACAGCTGAATATCTGGGATTTATTGATCAATAGCAGGTTCTTTTTTCCTTATTTCTTTTAATTTCTGTAATTATAATCCAGTATCATTGAACATGTTATGATGGATAAATTATGGTACATATCTAAATCACTAAATTATACTTGCAATATACTAAATCACATTATGAAATTATATTTACAATGATGAAATTATGTTTGCAAACTCACTACATCACTAAATTATAATAACAGTATGTATCAAAATTAATATCTATAGCCTGATTTGTAATATACATGATTCCAGGATTTGAACTAAAATTTTCTTATTCTCCTTTTTTTCAGTCTTTTCTTCTAGGAATTGTATGAGGCAGAAGTTTTATATTGTTAATTTTAGATTATGTAGCAAATTACAATTTTTAAAAATGTATGCCTTATAAAATATCTATTGATTTGCTCCCTATGCCACAATCTGTTCTTCTCTTTCTTGGGCTCCAAGTCTTTGTGTTTACCTTTAATCTCTATAGGCACTGTGGTGATATAAAATTAATTTAGGGGTGTTTTATAGACTTGCACTATTGAAATTCTACATAAAATATAATTTAAATCTCTCTGATAAGTTCTGGTTAGGCAGCTGCTAATAATACAGCTGCAAAGTAGCCAAGAGATTGAGAAAAAACTGTTCAAAGCCAACTTGGAAACTAAGTCTTCATGCAGACCAGTTTCTGTAAAACTCCTCTAAGATTTGCAGAATAGAAGCAGAGGACCTCTGAGTTCTTCCATGAGAGCAGCCCAACAGTCTGATAATGAGGGATTCACAAAGGGATCTTACATTCTTACATGGAAATTTTCTCTCCTCAAACCATGACTACACTCTTCACTGGAAAGTAGATGTATAATTTATAGATCAATGAGCAATGTCTTGCAACTCTGGTAGATACTCTCACTACTGAATATTGCAAATGTAACTTTGTGTGTCTGCTTCCACCAAAACTGCAAACTGGCATAATGAGAAAAAAACCCGACAAAACGCTCATGCACTTTCAGTAGCTGGTACAATTCACCTGAACCAAACAAAGTAATTTGTTTGGAGCCACATATTTAATTCTCTATTTCATTACTAAAACAAGGGGGCTATACTTCAACTTGCAGGTCAAGGAAAAGGTGTCTGTGATGCAAATACAGAGTGGCAGGACAACTGAAACTCCTTTACGTCGTAACACTTCACCCATCAGTCTGCCTCCTCTTTTCTGTGAAAACTGAAAAAACAGGAGGACAACAATCCAGGATTTTTGGATGGTTGGTTGGTTAGTTGGTGAGGTTTTTTACTTTTAACTAGGGAAACAAACTTCCTCTCAATTTATTTCTTGTCCCTGACTTTCAGACACATGAAGCATCTTTTACACAAACTGTATTTCGTTTGCCTTACCCAGGTATCTACACTTGAGAAATAGCTCTTCTTGGCCAGAAGGGCAAGGGTCTCCTACAAATCAGATCCCACACATGCAAGTGCCATGTATTTGGCTGACATAACTTAGAGCCTTTCAAACATTTAATTAATTGAACTGCACTGATAAAATCAAGGCAGGAGTTAGCAGCTGAATTGCTGCTCAGAGAGTATGAGTAGCATCAATGCTGCAGCAGGAAAGCTGGATGTGAGGGATAATGTTGAGGCTAAAATTTCCTCCATCATTATCACACATAGTTCTTAATACTATTAATTCTACATTTTACACAGTGCTAAGAACATATATATTTAATTTTAATTCTGAACATGTTAAAATACCATAAAATACTACAAACCCAGTAAGATGAATGAATGAATGTATATTTCTTGGTTTCACAGATGACATTGAAATGTGGATCCTTTTCTAAAATCTGAAAGAAAATGAAAGACACAAGTGACTATGAAGCAATCAGTGTTTGGCATGTGCTAATTCTGAAAAGAGAGCATAAACAGCTCAGATTAGGCACTAGGCCAAAATGTAGGATGTAATTAAAAAATAGACAAATTATCTGGCATCCTATCTGGTATGTGAAAATCTCTGATAGGCTCTATTAAAACAAAAGGATTTTTGAGAATACTTATTTATAATTAGATGAAGATTTTATTTCAGAGAAGGTCTGTTATGTTGCCTGAAGACAGCTGAATGTCTTTTTATTTATTATACATGACCAGATGAAAAAAAAACATACATCCGGTAAAAAGAAGTACAATGAGAAAGAGTGAAATTGTGCGTGCAAAAAGTAATTAGTTAATTCTAACCATGTTTGAAATGTTTTTGTTTCACTTGCTTTGAGTATTTTGACAAAGGAACTTCACCAGCAATACAGAGCTCAACAACAGATTATGAATGTTGATGCTGGGTAAATAAAGATTGATAGGAAGAGTTTGTAGAACCACATACAAACCCAGTGAATAGGATTTTGAGATCACAATACAGCTGTTTCCAACTTGTTAGCTGAGTGGAAAAATCAAAGAACAAAGTCTGTACTACCTAGTATATTTGGCAGATTGTAAATTTTAAATATAAATTAATTGTTCAGAAGTAATTTCAAGCTATCCCATGAATTTGATCAGTTTCTGCAGATTAAAATGTCAACATGGTAAATTCTTTAACTTTTGTGAAAGGCTTGATTAACAAAGTACTAGGAATTATTCTCCCAGTTCAGATTTCTGTGTCTTTTGATGTACTTTAATTAGGTCATATAACTATTGATGGTATTGATCAACTGCCTTTTAACTCTCTCTTGAATTCTTTGCATACTGTAAATGACATTGAAAATTAAGATGATGGTGAAGGAGTGCCACATCTAGGAGATGTTTTAGTCTTTTACTGAATAATTTATTAGTTTATTTCAATGGGACCTATAAAACCTATGGGTTACTTTCCTAAAATAAGAAAAAAAGAGGGGGAAAACCCTACAAGTTCTTTTCATAACTAATAATTTATTTTAGCCAACATCTTGACAATTTCACTACATGATGGGCTATCCAAGAAGACAAATGAGGAAGTCTGGTAGTTTGACCTTGGCTTGATGCTAGGTGCCCACCAAAGCTGTCCTATCACTTCTCTCCTGAGCTGGACAGGGAAGAGAGAAGATAATGAAACATTTGTGGGTCAAGACAAGGACAGGGAAAGATCCCTCATCAATTACTGTAATGGGCAAAACAGACTCAGCTTGGGAAAATTTATTGCCAACAAAATCAGAGTAGGGTAATGAGAAGTAAATCCAAATCTGCAAACACCCCCTCCCTTTTCTTAGGCTTAATTTTATTATTTGCCTATCTCTTCCCCCCAATGGCACAGGGAAACAGGGAGTGGGGGCTGCAGTCAATTCTTCACTTGTTGTTTCTGCTGATCCCTCTTGCAAACTTATATAACATAAACCAGCTAACACCTTCCCATCAGAGTCCCACATCAATGAAATTAATGTGAATTATGCAAACTCCTAAACACATAAACCTTTGTTATTTCAACAAGGTATAGATTATGAAATTATTGTTGGTATTAAGAAAAGCTGCCTACATTGTCTTAATTTTTTTCCAATTTGGATCTTACTCATGATCAATCATGATCATAAGTTTCATATTGAATTATTTTTCAAATATAATTTCTAAATAAGGTAATTGTGAAGAAAAAAGATGCAATAATGTATAGCCTTGATCTTATGTGCTTTACATTTAAACTATTGAAATTAAATATAAATTGTTTTAAGGTACTGTATGGATCATTTTAGTCTTATAATTCAGGAAAAAAAGAAAAAAAAACACAACAGAAAGAAACAAATGCAGAGTAATTAGATATTGCTGTGAAGTTCCCGAGTTTAATTCAGGGAAAATTAAATTTCTTCAGAAAGCCCAGATGGAGATAAGAATCACTGGTTAATACATACCTTGAAAATCTTTAATTTATAAGGAATGTAATAGACATTACTGAACACATAAAAAGTATAGTGGGTATAGACGTTACATATATTAAAACACAGCTTTCAGTGGCTCAAAAACAGTCTCACATCTGTGAGATTTCAGTTTACTAGGGTATATTTCAATCTACAAGAAGCACTGGTGATGCTGGATCAAAATTTCAGAACTCTATTACTATGAAAGCAGGATGGATGGTTGCCAAATAATATAAAGCATATGTACTGGACCAGTTGGCACTGATTTTCTGTGATATAAATAATTATCTAAAGTACAGAATCATAAAGGAATCTCCCAATTATTCTTTAACTAATCTAGAAAAGATATAATCATTTTTTAATTATATTTTTCCTCAGGCTCAACCTACATTTAATTTTTTAATTAAAACTTCTGTTTACCAAGAAGCACTGTTGATACAGTAGGATCAGAAAAAAAAGTATATTTCCAATAGCATATTTTTGAGTCCTTGATGTACAAACTGAACAATGTTAGCAGATTTTTTCTAGACTGCACTGATTTATTTCTTATATGGGTATACATGACTATTTAAATTGTTTTTCAGATATGATAAAAAAGATTCTTTGAACATTTGGGTTGAAATCAGACTAGTTAACATTTTTTCTTGGCCCTGTAAAAGCCACAGAATTCTGGTCACTTCATAAAATGTTATTCATGCAGTTTCCCTGTGACTTAAATGAAAGACCAAAAATCCATGTCCAAAGACAAGAATCTGAGACTCTTATCCTAATATAGCACTAAACTACAGATAAATCTGACTTGCTTTTTCTCAGCTAAACCAATTCCTAGCTAAAGAGTTGTTAAGCTTGACGGGTAGGGAAAGGAAATCATTCCATCCTGGTTTCAGCCTTTATCAGACATATCCCTTGCAATGGCACTATCCAGTGCACAAGGGAGCAGGCTCCATCAAAAATAGTCTCAGATGCAGGTCCTGAAAGGAGCACTCTAGCTAGCTGGTGATAATACAGAAGTGTATAATGGTGAGTACCAGTGTTTGCCATGGCAACAAAGAAGGACCATTACCCTGCTTAGCAAAGAATATTGTTTTCTAAAATCCTGAATTTTTGCAGTTTGCCATTAATCAAGTATTTTTATTCTGCAGATATACAAGATCATTTAGAATTTGAAAATATTTAAATTTCTGCTTCAGATATTTGATTTTCTTTATTCTCAGAATTTTCTCTATTTACAACAGCAATCTTTTTAATAGTATTCCCATGTGCACTGTTCTTATATGTCTGATGTTATTCTTCAAAAAAAAAGGTGATATGAAAACATCATCTTTGTCTAGCGATGTCTAGAAAAAACACAAATGTATTGATATTTTTTTTATTACATAATGCTATAACAAAAATTATTATTATTCATGGAGATATTTACGTTTGGACCATAATTGCTGTATCAATTTTTCTGTTTTGTTTGGCTTGGTTTTGGTGTCAGGGTTTTTTCTTTGCTTATTTGTTTGTTCTCAAAAATCAGCTAAATTTCACTTATGCTACATAATACATATTACCATGCATAGTTGATGTTGTTCTTACTATTATTATCATTATTTAAAGTTAATTACATTGTTAACTACTTTATTCTTCATGTCAAACACATCAACAGAAGGAACTTTGCTCACACTCTGCACTTCAAGATCTGTCCCTACTGCCAACTACCAACAAAAAATAGTCCATGTTACATTATCCTAACTATCATTTTAACCTTTCCAGTTCTCGCCCAATCCCCCTGTGGGGCAGTGGGTAAGCTGCATTAGCTGTCTGTTGGTGTTAACTACAACTTTCCATGCTTAAGATCTGTTGGCAACTGCCCCTACAGATTTTCTTGTGTCTATAAAGATTTGACCTCAGATAATTCATATACTTTTAATGGAATAACTATATGGTTGAGCTATTTTTTTTTTTTGGATGGCCTATTTGATTATGAACACAGCATTTTTTTTTCAAAGTACTTCTGCTATAACTTATGCCAATTCTCTGATTGAAATTATATATGACTACAAATGAGAGCAAATATTCCTACAGTACTTTACACACAGATATGCCTTTTAAGACTGTCAGGGTTTTGTTTGGATTTTATTTAAATAGTCCTTCAAATGGGGAAAAGCTTCAGTATTGGCACTAGTATGAGTTCCATTCAGTAGATGTTAAAAATGCTAAATTTGTTGTAGGATGTTCCTTACTAACACAGCTTAAGAATAATAAAATTGCTACCAACACACCAAATGTTAGAGAAGGTAGATGAGAATGATGTTATATAAGGATTATAGAATTAAATGAAAGGACAGCCTAGATATTTTACAGTGTTCCTGAAATAAACAAACCATGCAGTATCATGTCAAGATAAGACACACCAAGGCAAATAACATTGGCAAACTATACACAACACATTCTATATATACATGTTAAAATAAATCTAAGCCACACTTCAAATATAACACCAAATGCTGATAAATATAGTAGGCATTTTACCTTCCTACATGAAATACTTTCAAAGTAATAGAATCGAGTAAAGTATTACTAAGGCTGAAGAATGGAATAACAGCAGTTCAGTGTTTGATTTTTACTATTTAATTATTTATAAAATAGTTACTATTAATTTATATTATTTTTTTTTTACAAATTGAAAACTATACTTTAGTTAGTTGATATTGTCTTGGTTCAAATAGGTTACTCAGTATATTGGTTCATTTTACAACCTGTAACCCCTGAAAGAATGGGATTCCATCATTAAGATGGAGATCATGTTTTTTTCTCTCACAAATCAAGCTACTTTATAAGTCAGTAGGCCAAAAGACATAATTTTCTTCTTTTTCAAGTATTAGTCAGTTGGAAATAAATTGCAGAAAACTAGGGACATAAAACCATTGTGTTTTTCTTCTTTTATAGAAGAAAATATATTAAACTGGCATCTATTAGATAGATATTATCCAACCTGGCAGACACTCTTTATAAAAGAATAAACACATAAAATAGTTAAATAAAGAGTAGAATCAAAAATATAAGCAATTTCCTTAAGATTTTCATGTTCGAATGCAAAGAAAAACATTTATTTACATTGTTACAACACAGAAAAAAGTTTTATGTAGTAAAAAAAAAAAAAAAAGAAGAAATAGCACATGCAAATTTTACCCCTTTTTTTAGAACTCATTGAAGAACAGAGAATCTGGAATACCTTAATATCACCCTTCAAATGGATTTTATAAGAAGTGAAAATATGTGGCTAAAGCATGATGTACTAAATCTATTGACAACAAGAAGACAAAGAGACTGAGAAAGAAGGGTCAATACCACTGCTACAACATGGAGAATTCAGACAACCTGGAGGCATTACAACACAGCAGTATTTTGGCCACAAACCTAACATTCTTCAGAAAAATAAAGAGAAAAAAAAATGAGGACTTTATTCATTGGATAAGAATCATCTCAGTGAAATTTTTGTGTCTTCAGTATATACGTAGGCTTTGTGATATGGTCCACCCTGGTTATATTTCTAGTTACTACAAAGAGGAATGTTTTCTCTTCATTGGAAAATAGGGTGTTAGCACCTTATCTAACGTATTTTAGGATAAAGTGAACTACATTTAAGAACTGTCTGTTCTTCTCTACCACCAGTAAGTGAATTCACGCACTTGGATATTGGAGAACCAGAGAATTATTGCAGGAACTTCATGAGACAGAAAAAGCAATTTTCTGTTGTCTAAACAAACCCTAAAACAAATGGCATTTTTGTCAAAGTGCAGAAAGGGGAGTGCTGGAAATAAAAGCCTCTTTCATTCAACTTAATTACAGTTCTGGTACAGGTATTTCCAGAGAAGGTAGAACTAGGTGTTACAGAAGTGGTGCATTACAGGCTAAGAAATATATTTGTAGCTGTTTGCATATTGTACTTAGAATACATTAATGCATTGTATGAGGTTTGTATAACAAAGTTTTGAGAATGAGGGAGGTGAAGATGCCAGAAGCTTACCCCATGTCAGATAAAGCCAGTGCCAGCCAGCTCTATAATGGACTTGTTGCTGTCCAAAGCCAAGCCAGTCAGCAAAAATGACTGCTTAGTCATCAGCAAAGGTTAGCAACTCTGTGATAACCTGGTTATAAAGGGAAAAAAAAAAAAAAAAAAAAAAAAGAAACAACAAAAAAACCTGCTGTGCAACAGCAGCCAGAAAGAGGAGTGAGGATATATTAGACAAGCAACTCTGCAGACACCAAACTCAGCAAAGAAGGATGTGGGGGGAGATGCTGGGGCAGGGATTCCCCAGCAGCCTGTGGTGAAGACCCTGTTAAAACACCCGTCCCTCTGTAACCCATGGAGTTCCCGTGGAACCTGCAGTCTCTGAAGGACCCCATGCTGAATCAGGTGGATGCCTGAAGGAGGCTGTGATCCTATGGGAAGCCCATAGAGGACCAGGCTCCTGGTGGGACATGTTTGCCCTGTGGGGAACCCATGCTGGAGCAGTCTTGTCCTGAAGAACTGCACCTTACGGAAAGGAGTTATGCTGGAGACGTTCCTGAAGAATGTTAGCTCAGGGGAAGGACATGTGTTGGAGACATTTGTGAAGGACTGTCTCCTGTGACTGGCTCAGCATAATGCAGCAAGGGAAGATACTGAGGAGGAAGGAGCAGCAGAAACAATGCAGGATGAATCAACTGCAATCCTGTGTTCCCCATCCCCCTGAGCTGCAGCTGGACAGGAGGTAGAGAATTTAAAGGTGAAGTTGAGCCCAATAAGAAGGGGAAGGTGGAGGGAAGATATTTTAAGGTTTGGTTTTCTTTCTCATTACTCTACTCTGATTTGATTGGTAAACAAATTAATTTTCCCTAAGCACGTCTCTTTTGCCCATCTTGGTAGTGATGAGAGAAGTCTCCCTGTCCCTAACTCAACTCCTGAACCTTTTGTTATATTTTTTTCTCCCCCCTTCCTGATGAGGATGAGGATTGATAGAGCAGTTCTGGTTTGCACCTAGTGTCCCACCAAATTCAGCCCACCTATATAAAATTCTCAATTGTTCAAAATTAGTAGAAGCTGATTGTCAAATGAACTCAAAAGACATTTCTTATCAATGACTCCAGGCTAATTGAAAGTCAACAGAAATTCTTCTTAGATATAAATAAACTCTCAGTTACTCGCTTGATAATTGTGTCAAGAGCAACATTTACAAAAATACTGATAAGACCTGATACTTAGAAGCTGGCCTTGTTTTAAGTGGGGAGTTGAAAGACATGACCTCCAAAGGTCCATTTTAACTTAACCTACTTTATGAATTTATGTTTCTATGATTTGAACATCATCACTTACTCAATCAAGTCTTTCTAAATGGCATGTGAAAACTAAAACAGGAATGAGAATAGCAGACTCTGATAAAATATTTCTGAAAATACTTTCATTACTCTCATTAAATAAATCCCTAACTTCTAAAATCAGCCTAAATTTCACAATGGAAAAATACCATTTATTGATTTTAGTCTTTAGTCACATCATAACAGATGACCTGAAAATTAGATCAGTAGGAGGATAAGTAAATGTCCTCCTAAATGCTTTTCAAGATCATAGTCAACAAACTTATAAAAATTAAATTACACACTTTAATTAAACAGTACCCTTGTATTTTTACAACAGAAAAGATACAAATCAGGCTTAATATTTATCTTCAGAAAGAGAAAGGGGTATAAAAGTAGCTTTGTGACTAGTTAAAAAAAGATTAGTCAAAATAACATTCTTTGTAGCCATGAAAAGACAAGACTTTGTCAATACATAAAGACACTCAAACACTTGGTGAGTAAAAATGGCCCTAATTTTGTATTATTTTTTATCTCTCAAAATTATTTAAATAGCATTTGATGGAACAACCTCCTACTGACATAAAAATCGAAGACGTAATATGTATATATTAACAATATCCAGTGGAGATAATCAGATAATTTACACTTAAAAACAAATTATAATCTTTTGTTTGGCTGTTTTCCAGAGTTCCCAGTTTTTGGTTTGATACAACTTTGGAACAGAATTACAGATGCATACTATAGGCACAGGTATGTTCCCCAGAAAGGTTGTGGAGTCTACATTCTTTGACATATCCAAAGGCCATCTGAACATGCTCTTGGACAATCTATTCTAGGTAGCCCTGCTTGAGCAGAGGAAAGGTGGTGGACAAGGTGACCTCTTGAGGCTTCTGCCAACCTCAGCCATGCTGTGATTTTGTGATATGTTGGTGCTCAAATGTGTGTGATTATATATAGATATTAATATATTCATACATATTTGCTCATCTGTTTAGGGACATACTTGCTAAAACATACCACATAAATTACTGGAAGTCACTGTCTTCCAGTTACCAAAGGAATATATTGAAATAAAGACAAAACTTTCTGAGTATATGTTTTGATGAATATTTTCTAATTTCAGTCTAATTATGATTCTCTGAATGAATTTTTGATGCCTCAACTTTGGCAAATCTTACGCAGATTTTGGTAAAACTCTTTATGACTCCCTGCTTTCAAAAGAAGATAATTTAAAACTTTGTTTTAGAACTGATTTTGAATAATGTGGCTGATTTTTACTCTTTCCCTGGAATTTTATTTTCATAAAAGAGTTTACGACCTAAACATCCAGTCTACTTTCCCATAATTAGTTCTGTGGAATTGTGAGTTAGGAAACAATTGTCCTATGGTATGGACCCAGGAGAATACACCTAATCTAGTGTCGTCCTTGACAGTAGTTAAAATCAGCCCTTATACAAAAATAGTTCAAGGAGTTAAACTGTGATGCTAACAAAAATTGATGTATTGAAATGAGTCTGGCCGGGATGGAGTTAATTTTTTTCACAGCACCCCATATGGTGTCATTTTAGATTAGTGATCTAAACAGTGTTGATATCACAACTGTTACAAATGCTGAACAGTGCCTGCACAGCACTAAGATCTCTGTTTCTTACTCTTGTATCTCTGCAGGTAGTCAGCTATGGGGTGGGCAAGAGAGCTGGTGTGGGACACACCCATGAAGGTTCTCAGGTGGATGAGAGGGATACTCAATACCATATAACACCATGCTAGGCAATAAAAAGTGAAAAGGAGGAAAGGTCTACAGCAGGGATAGGTTTTTAAAGGCAGGCATTACTTGGAAATTGGCTGGACATCAGTCAGGTAGGAGGAGGTGGTGATTAATTGCCTCTGTGTTATTTGTTTTGCTTTGTTCTGTTTCTCTCCACTTACTAAAATGTTTTTGTTTTGGCCGATGAGTTTTTGTCACTTTTTCTCCTTCTAATTCTCTCTCATCCCACTTATCATATTCATTCAAAAATCTTGGCTGTTTTAACAGTGCAACTCTGAATTTTTGCATATAAAATTTAATTCTTGAAACTTGATAAAAATATTCCTCAAGGACTAAAAAATTATAACGAGTTCCCTCTACTAATCAGACATTAATAAAAATGTTTCCACCACCAAGTTTTCCGCTACTAACCATAACTGGGTGACAGTTTATAAATGTACTAGGAAACAGAGTAGAAGGGTAGATTTCACAGAGAAACAGCAATAACATGTAAAGATTTTTTTCCTGAGAATTTCACTTTTATTGCATAAACAGTGGCCAAAGTGAAATATAGAATCCAAATTCTATATTTCAATGAAAAACATTTGCTCTTTCATAACCCCCTTGGAAGCCAAGTCTCTTGACAACTTGCATGTCCTGAGATGATGAAAGGTGACTCCATTTAAGTACTTTTCTACCCAAAATGGGCATGTCAAATTTCATGAGATAAAGAGCTCCCAATGGCTTAGGAAGTGAATGCCTCAAGGCTGCTTAGAAACCTGTGGCAACATGATGCCAATACAGTAATAATGTGCTTTTTGGTTTAAAGATTGTCTTGGGCTCCACAGGGTAGAGCTGCAAACATATCTGTCAACATGGATTTTCTCTCCATCTTTCAGAGATGTGAAGAAAATAGACTTACTAAGATGCCTTTTGAAATAAAATAAAAAATCTTTTTTGATTCACTTTGGAAGCTGATTTTCAGAATCTTTTTCAATGATGTTTTTTGAATATTTCTTTAAACATCATGGAGGTTGTTTCACCCATTTATGTTATGTTACAAGGCTCAGAGAGATTTGATAATTGTGAATAATTAAAATATGGGATTTGGGTCTGGCTTCAAAAATATGGAAGAGGAAAAACCATAGTAAAAGTATAAAACTAACCAAACCACCAAAACTACTTTATAACTGAACAAGTAATGGCAACACAGAGGGAAAGTAATTTTCACTGAGTGGCATCCTGATGCATAGATAAATATAGCAAGGCAATACTCAAAATATGGCAACATATTCAAATCCAAAAGATACTCTTCTTGAAGAAATCTTGTGCATCAAATTCACAGAGATATGTGAAATCACTGGCCTGTGGCATCTGCTTATTTCACCAGAAGAAAAAGGATCTCAAAAAAAAAAAAAGTTTTTTTAAGATCAAAACTACTGACAGCATGCATTTACAGATAATTTCCTTTTCCATGAATATAGTTGTTTTTTTTCTTACCTTATTTTTTTCCTGGAAATTCAAACAGAACTTCAGGAGATTTTAAAGATAAAATCAATGTATTCAGAGAAACTGGATATCTAGAAATGCTCCCACTGAACAACAGTCAGTTTCTGTGCTGCACACAGGACAGCAGCCTGACAGACCGATACACCCAGCCCTGATTGCAGAGGGATTTTCATTGCAGCACCTCAAGAGTCTTTTACATTTCTACACTACATGGTCAGCTCAATAAGGTAATAAAGTTAGAAGTGATATGGAGCACGCAAGAGAGGTGGATCAGGGTCAGGAATAACACAAAAATGAGAAGTCATGATTCTTAAAATGCCATCCTTTTTTTACTCTCCTTCTTCTTTTTATCAGTGATTCCCTGGATGAACTGGCAAAAGCTTTCAGCTATTTCCCAGTAACACGAAGTAAAAAATAAGGGTTGGGGCAAGGTTCCTTGGCTAGGCTTGTAAGCCTCCTCTGCATTGACATTTAAAATTTTCAAATACAAAATGAAAGCTCAAGAACAATGAGATTTACTCATAAGGGGAAAGAAAATAATAATAATAATTAAAACCAAACCAAAACAAAACAACAACTTAGCAAAAATAGAATGTTGAAAATGGAAAATACATGCCATAAACTATCCTGATTTTAATTCTTGATCTATGTCAAGAATCTATGACTTAATCTCTGGTTTTGTTGTAAGTTTTGGTTTTTTTTCTCTGTGTTTTCATATTTGAAATATTCTTAAAGATGACATTCTATGATACAATTAAAAAAAAATTAGTGTTTACCCTATACTGCTTTATCTGATTATAGTGTGTACTATGTACTTCATGGGAGAAATAAGAACGTATAGTTTCTGTTCGCAATTGCTTTTCATTTCTTTGCTATAATTATGCAAACTTTCTAAGGAGACAAAGAGAGAAGGGGATTAGAAAAATAACTCAGAAAATGTTGTATAACTCAAACATTTTATTTCTGGTTATTGCATTTCTGAGAAATGCACATTATACTGCATTAAATCACAATATGTTTGTTTCTCTGAATAGTCAATATGAACTGAAAATGAGGAACAATTAAGGGTGTCTGCAGGAGAAATGGAGATGTAGATGCCATCCTTACAGAAGTACAAAGAGGAGAATATACTTCTGACTGCAGCAAAATTTGGAGATACATTCCCATGACTCCTATTTGCTTTAAATATTGCTGTTGCTTCTTCATAAAGGCTACAAATACAATTGTACATGTTTCAGAAAAACAAAACCACAGGTTTTAATGCTTTCTGTTCATTCTGGAAGCTTAAAAACCCAAACCCCTGGAGATAATAAGCATATAATTTCAAAAGTTCATATCTTATAACTTCCTAACTTTAGAAAAATAATTCTGTAAGTCCTGGAATGTAAAACAATAGAAGCAAAACAAAACCACAGAAATGGAATATACAGGCATAGGGCATTGACTTTTTTTTTGATAAAGCTTCAGAAATCCCAGTACTAGTGAAAGACACTGGTTGCCACAGAAGTTGTCAGTATTCTGGAAAAACTGCAGCTGTACTTTGAGTCCCACAGACAGCTAACTTCTGACAGCTGTGAATGGTTCTTTGTAAATGTAGACTTCCCTCTTTGACTCAAAGCTGAGCTTCTGGAAAAGCTCCAAAACAGCTACTCTTGTGTGGCTGAAAAAATGCTCCAATTGCATGCTAGGAGACGGCATGGCAGACTAGACACATCTAAATGTGTGTAAAATCTGCTGATGCTCTATTTTTCTTTCCCCATATCAGGACTGCAAATCGTCTGCTCTGCACTTCCTGTATACTTAAAACTAGCAAACATCAGTAGGCAGAAGGAGTACCATAAAAATGCAGGGTCAAAACACGTGACAACAGACCGCTACTGACTTCATGTAAATGGTAACCGCGGCTTCAAGGGCTCAGGCACTCCATCAGAAAAATAAGTCAAAATGTTGAAAGAGGATAGAAACAATTTTTTTTTTAATGGCATGATCAATACAGATGAAAGAAGATTTGCTTCAACAGTATCTTTTCAATCAGTGTTAACTCAATTTCCATTAAAATTTGTGAGATTTCAACAGTATTCTTGATAAGGAAAGTAATTTGAAAAACTGTCCTTTAGCAAGATTTTTTCCTTTTTTAACCCCACAACCTTTCAGTTTAGGAAGCCTATTGATCATTTTCTTGATTTTTTTTTTCATGGGAACGAAAAAATAAATTTTATTTATCATGGGAATGACACACTTCAAGTATGCACAAAAATCTCACCTAGAGGGGCAGCTTTTTTACTGCTCTGGGGTAAAATTAGTAGTGGGGATTGTAGAGAAATTACCCCTATATTTACATAACCTGCTTGTAGGCAAAGAGCAAATGCAGCCACTGTGTCTTGGGAACTGTGTGATCATTTTTCCTCTCTAGATGTGCAGTATATTAAAGAAGGCAGATGAATGAGGAATGATATATTATTACTGGGTGACAGGGCAGACAGTTGCCCCACCCCCCAAAAGTTATATTTGTAGGTACAATCTAGGAGAGACATACATAGGAGATACATATTTATATGCTCTCCTATACATACACATGCACACATATAAATATATCCATATAGAAGAGTTACACCTCTAGGAATTTCATTCACACTGCCATCTGCAGAGACACCCTCTTGATGTTTGTCCTGAACTGATACTGCAAGCATCTTCTTCTCTTATCACAAAGCTATCGATTTTCTGTGGAGAGGAACCTTATTCAAGGATCAGGCTGACCCCAAAAATCTTTGAGAGGAGCAGACACAATACTGCCTTTGAAATATGATGTGACCATAGGCTATATGAAGCAAAGGCAAGTGTGTGTATTTGCCCTTGTATTGGTACTATCTTGTATCTCCAATACAGAAAAATTTGAAATATAATAGAAGGGTATACACCAGAAAAAATGCATTTAAGAATTTAAATTGTCCTGCTTTAGTACAATTTATTAAGGAAATACCATTTTTTAGTATTTTTCACTGTACAGTAGGTATTTTAGAATGTATTCAGATTTTTTCAGTATGTAATTAGTGGCTGATTTTAAAAAATCTAAATTATCCTCATCACAAAGTTAATTCCAGAGAAGCAGCAAATTCCATGCTGTGAAACAGAATCTTTAAGTCTTTATCAGTTAAAAGTTTTGGCAATTATAGTCTGGTGCATTTACAAATCCTGACATTTTAATGGTGAGAAGCTTGCATAACAAGTGATCAGCTGGAAACTTTAATGCCACACAGTAGAATTCATCTGGATCTCAAAGTTCATCTCACATTAATCTTCAGAATCTCTGGAACTGGTTCCTATTTACATGAGAATATTCAAGAGTCTGATAATTATGATCACTTATTCTCAACTTGCAAATGTAAGATAGGCATGTGGAGTGGAAGGAAATAATATCTGCACTCTCTATTCTGATAGAACCAAAGAGGATTTTCCTCTTGATTGCAAAACTATCTTTTTAAGATCTTTGCAAACTCTGTGTTCTTTAAAAATTAATAGATAACTGCAAGCATTTACCCTCAGTTATGGAGTAATTTCACATTTTTGGTAAAAAAACCACAGGAAATTATAACCCCTTTGATCAGTTTTGTCAGACTGTGAAGGAAGGAACTGACCAACATTTGTAACACTACACCAAGCATCACAACTTCATACAGTTCTTTTTATATTGTTAAATTATATCACTGAAAAAGTAACTCTGCTGTAACCCTGTTTAGAGTTTGAAAAGGTCATGTGGAACTACTATATAACCAAATTGAATGCTGCAAACACTCAGAGTGAAAAGGCATTCCTGGAGTGGAATTCTGGCTTAAGGCTGCTTGGATCATTTGAAAGATTTTTGACTGACTACTATAAATAGAAAGAAGCCAAAAGAAAGAGAGGAAAACTATTCAATATTTAGATCCATAACTGGCTTTACAAAATATAAAAGCCTAGCCTGCTACACACAGTGCTTTCTCTGAGCAAGAAGTGTGATTTTGAAACCTGTCAATTTGAAAGGACAGTTAAAATCACTTCATCAAGTTCCTAGGTCATCATTTCTTAGCACTGAACTTCTGTATGAAAGGAGTAGTCTCACCACATTTTACAACTAAATAGAATGATGTGAGTGGTATACTCTTCCTGGAATATTCTTTGAATGAGATATATGTGACAGATGAGCCAAATACTCTGTTTTTAATGACCTGTAAACCCAGTAATTTAGTATCAAATTACAGAGGAACTCAGGACCACAGAGTTGGAGAAAAACAAACATAAAACCAAAAAAATATAAACCTCAAGATATTAACTTAAGCATAAAAAATATGTTTTATTTAATAATATAAATATATGATTTATGACAGAATCAAGTCAGATGATTTATGAAGAAACCAGAATGCCACAATCAACAGACTAGCAACAACAGAATAACAAGAAGAAACAAAGTAAAATTCTTGTCAGCAGTTTTCAGAATATTGTAAGCTTCAAAAAAAACCCCAAAACCTACAATGCTCCAGGCCAAAGTTTCTTGATATTAATTTAAAGCATTTAGACTGAATATGCTGTGAGCCATTATTAAAGTCAGTGGATTTTATAGTAGTTGATTTTAATTGCTTTTCAATAATCAGTTTTATAACTGATAAAAGCATAAAGCTAACCTTGCATTAGGCGATTCCATCCTCCTCAGGATTAGAGTAAGTGCCATTGTCTGGTTAAGATGTGAAGGGATGAGATCAGAAAAGTTAGCTGTAATGAGTCATTATGTTAAGGCTGCCAAGGGGAGATATTCCTCACTCTCTGAACTGGTATAAGTATCATAATGTCTATCACTTCCTGGTTGGACTGTATATATTGAAGGACATGACAAGAAAAGACCTCTTACAAGATCTTTCTGTGGTACATTTCAGGCTATAGATAATACATGAACGTATGGCACGTCACTCACGCTAAAGAGTTAAATATTTGACATGAGACAATTTCTGATTCTCCACGCTCCAAAAAGAAATTGACTGCAGAAAAGTTAGTAGGTCAAAAACAGCACTGGGAAAGATCTCAGCAGAGCAATGAAGTGATTGGAAGTCAAGAGCTGCATTTAAGACATACAACTTTTCAGCAACCAAATGCAAATTTCTCATGCGCATTGTACTTCCTTTGGGAGATGTGAAGGAGCAATGTAAGGCTAATTAACTCTTAAACAGGCTTGCTCTGAGTTATAATATAACACGGAATATTTTGATATGGGTTAATAAAAAAAATTCTTTTAGCAGACTGACTCAGTCAAACATAATTTTTGTCTGTATCAGAATCTTTCATCCCTCAGAGTTGTAAATTCATCTGGTTTACGATTAGAATTCCCACAGACAAAATCTCCAACTCAATTTTTTTATTACTAAGCTTTAAAGAACATAACATAATAGTGCAGAATTTTCATGTAAGCTGCTTCTCTTAATTTCCAGAACTGAGGTTAGCAGCGTGGATGCTTACTCACTTTTAGTGAGTTCTGGCATAGCCAAAAATAGATTCCTGAACCTGACTTTTTCCCATCTAGCTTTCAGCCCCTAAATGAGCCTGTAAATTATTTTAGATACTTACTTCCCAGAGGGATAAAGGGACATAGTCAACCGAAAGAAATAGCTTTCTTGAGAGGATGATTCAGATCTTAAGGAGGCTTTTAACACCTGTTTACCATTAAGTACAGGGACAGCCTAGAGCAGATAAGCCTCCTTTAAATTATGCTCCAGTACCTATTTGCTGTGCTTGAATTTTTCCAGTAAGAATAGCTCATCTCCCACAGGAACATTTTCTTGCCTCTTCAGAATTACATGTCACAGAAAGCTCTTCTGAGTGGAACTGTCTTCACTTACATTCTGAGATATCTGAAGTCCACCTCAGCCCCCTTTAAGCATGCAAGTCCCTGAACTCATCCACAAGTTTCTCTCAAGATATTATTTAATATATGAGTTCACTGAAGCTCTAACTTTTGAATCTGTCGTTATCAACAAACTTCTACTGGAAGTTATGTAAAAAGTTATGTAAAAAGTTATGTAAAAAAAAAGGAATAAATGACAATGGCAACAATAAACACCATGTGATGCATTTTCGCAGGTGTTCATTTACCTAACTTACATGCCAGATCTTTAAACAAACTCTTGAAAGCTTTGGCAGTCTGTAAACTAACAGCTTGAATTAACAGTTCATTCATGAAAACAACTGACAGAATCCCATCCTTAGTGGAAGAGTATTCAAGGCAAGTGATCAAGGCTATAAATAAGTTTTTCAGGTGTGAAGAAAAACTGTATGGCAGTATCAGAGCTATTTCTTACACAGGATAATATATAAGGGTATATTTCTGGCATGCAAATCTTATTCCTACTTGCAAAAAAGAAAAATTAAATTATATATTAAAAAATAATAAAATAATTTGGATAATAGGTGGGGGTTTTTTTGTAAAGTGAGAAGATTCATTACTTTTTACTCTATATAAGTAATATATTAGATATTCAGAAATATTGTCTTTATTTGAGAAAGTATGCTGTAAGCAGCAGTATATATGTTGAATGGCTAGAGGTTATATACTTGTCATATTGAGAAAGGTCAGAAGGTTTTTCACAATTGTCCTACATTCTTCCAGCTAGGAATTTGGAATGAAGATAACACATGGGACACACAAGTCAATTAAATAAGTTTCTGTCAAAAGGAGGAATGCAAAACAAAAGGTCTATGTTTTACAGTAGCATTTTGGGTGTTAGTGTAGCAAATTAAAATGTGGCAGTCAGCAGTCAGTACTGATAAATCACATGAGGTTATTGTTCTGAATATCCTGTCACATCTGCAAATTTCACAGGCAAGGGATGACAACATTTTTCTGTATTTGTTTATACTTTTCCTTCAGCATAACAAAGACACTTATTCCATTTCATCTTGGGTGTGAAGGTTAACCACTGAGCTCTATTAAGTGTATGCAAACAAAAAAAATGCTGGTTAAAATATTATTAAGAACAAAGGAATATGTAGTGAAAGTAAATAAAATACAAATTTAATTTGCTCATTTCATTAAATATAATTTGTCAAATACACAGGAATTTCTATTACAAGAAAATGTAAGTACAAAGCAAGGAAATTGATTTCCTATTATGGCATCTATTTGAGATTTTAATCAATGTGTAACAGCAAAAAAGCAAATAGACAAAAACCCCTTTCTGATACAGAGGTCTGCTATCACATCAATCCTGACAGCTGTTTAATAATCCATATGTTCAAGCATATCAATCTAACAGAAAAACAAACAGGAAATATATATTATTACAGATATAACCAGATAAACTGAAGTTGGTTGTAGAGAAATACTCAGGAGCACTTGCTAGCTACAATATGAAATAATTTTTGAAAGAACTTAGGGTTTTTCTTGTAATATTAAGTTTATAAAAGAAATTTGCTAATGGAAGTCTGAATTTTGACACAATATCCACCTCATGATTAGCAGCACTATATTTCCCAGCAAGCCCCATCTATGTCAGTAAGACTACCGACAACATAAAGTTTAAATATGTTTTTATCTCTTTACAGTTATATTCAGGTATCTCTGGTTTATATTGACTGACCAATGTATACATTGACTAACCATTCATCAAGTATGTATTAAGCCCACTTGATTTTAGGTAAAACACACTAACCTAAATGCATTATATCCCTTCGATTGGTAGAGGGACTTGTATTTAGAGAAGACTTCAGGTAATTAGAATAATCGTTGAGAGATGCCCATCTCACATCACTATCAGGACAGTACTTGAGATGAATTGGCCCTGATTTAGACACCATGCATGGTTGCCTAGTAAGATTATTTCAAAACAAAGTACTTCATCTGCCTTCAAAAAGCTATTAAAATACTTCTTGCTTTTCCAAAAATAGTTGGGAAATTGTTCCAGTGGAAGCAATGATTTAATTTAATTTAATTTAATTTAATTTAACTGCATAGATGCATTTCAGAAGTAGGTAACATTTTATAAATGTAGACCGCCTCTTAACAAATCTTGAAGCTTGCAGTGCCTATATAGACTTCAAAGGCTAAAGTTCATCCTAAGCAAGGTAGACTTCATGATTTAGGCACTGATATTCTTATTTACTAAAATTCCCTGTTGCCAAAAATTTCAGCAATAAATTTGCATTAAAAAAAAAAAAAAGAAAAGAAAAAAAAAGGATTGAAGCAAGACATAAAAGGACATCAAATATTTCCAACATTTTACTATATTAGGAGTCTGATTCATATTCTGGATGAGATACTGGAAAGGGAGCTCTAAGAAAATAATTTATTTAATAGGCTATTTGACATTCCATATGCAACATTTGAGTTAACTGATCTCATTTTCCTTCCACTCCTGAAATAAAGTCTGAGGATAATATTCTCTTTTGCCTTTCTTTCATCTGCTTTTTCTACCGTGACTTCAAATTTACAGGTAGCCAAGCACAGTTAAGTAATTTCCCACTATTCAGTTAACACTGGATGTCAGTAAGACTGACATTCTCTCTCCAAAATATTTTCTCTAAGTCACAGGTTACAGAACAGTACCATGGCTTGATGCTACTTGACCAGATATGTCTAGTGGAGAATGTCATTTGCAGCTACTGGGTACCACCACAAGAGCAATAAACAGTAAAATCCCTTGTGGATTTCTACTTAAGCTTTGTAGGATGTTTTTGTTCCACAGGGATAGGTATAGAAATCTAGAGCTGAAATTACATTAAGATATAACTTTCACACCACCTCTATGCAGAGATAAACTGCTCTTCAGAACCTTTTCCTCTGAAGATTCTAACAGTACTGATCTTTGCCAAAGAGTATGAGAAGGTTCTTGGTGTATTATAACTTGGACAACTTGCATTATATAAACAGTGCTTGCAAGGCATTTTGATATTCTTAACTAAGGTGTATCATATAGTTATGATGACTTTGTTTTCTTTTTATTCAATATAATGTATCTTTAGTGTCTTGCAAGATATCTTTATGCTTTATATAGGGAATATACACAACAAGTTTTATGACACATCACTATCATTTTTCACTGAAACTCATAGCTTCACTGGTAAACTAATAAAACACTTGTATTACTCAGTTATTTTAGTGATTATAAAACACAGATTCTTATTTCCACTTGTCTACAATAATGTTTAATATTCCTTGCTCACAAATCTCACGTTCTATTTCTTCATATTGAATGATAAAGCACCAGTTCTTCTCCTTCCATTGCCCATGGTAAAAAATTTGTGATAGATACTCAAAGTAGCCTAATCCCAGCCTGTGGTATGAAGACTATGGGAACCCACTGCAGTATCTTTAAAGACAGGTTTTCATTTTTTTTTAAATAAATTTTTCTTATAGCTTTTTTGGTCTGTCAAAACTCAGTCTTGTCAACTGAGGAGATATACTTAAATTTAACTTAATTTAAATAAACAAGTGGGAATCCAAAACAAATACCAGATTATCATACTGGTGTTGAAGTACACAAGGTTAATGAAGAATAATAAGGCATGATTCACTAATGTATTCACCAAGACATAAGTTTTCAGTGCAGTGGACTTGCAACTCACTCTTGCGCTAGAAGACTATGGGCTCAAATTTTAAACCAAGATAGTGACTTCCTTAAAACAAGTAGGGACATTCCAACAAAATTATACTGATAGTAGTAAATACATTTAAAATAAAATCTCCTCCTATAATTCCAAATTCTTAGACTATGTGTGATATAGAAGTCCAGAAGTAAAACATTTAACAGTGCTTACATCTCCAAAAAAGAGCTATTGTTCTCTACATGTTCAAAAGAAGTAAGCTCGGAATTATGGTTCACAAAAGTAGCTTTTCTCTAGTCATGTATTGAATGGTATTGGAAAGGATGAAAGCTTGTTTGTTTGCTTGCTTGTCTTTTAAGTAAAGGTCTGTATTTTGAAAAAAGAGAACACACTACTCAACAGCCCTGTTTTCTGGACAAAATCAGTATAATCCTGCTCTCATTGTACATGCAGCCTTCTGATGTCAGAGAAAATGATCATTTAATACTCTGAGGTGTCTGTTCAATCCTATTTCTTATAACTGAAAGAAAAAAACTCTTTTAATCTTTTACTTTTATTGGGGTTTTTTTCTTGCTATTATTAATAGGCAATAATAATAACTTTTAAAGCTTTCATGTCATGATAGCTGCTGACCTTGATTATCAACTAACCCGCTAGAAGAATGTTTGCGTAACATTTAATGGCCACTTGATTATCAAAAGAATTGAGGTCTAAACCACATTATTTTCCATTACTAGCAATCTATTTAAACATTAATTGTAAGGGTTAGAGGGCTGTACAATCCATCAAAGGCTCTTAATTCTTGAAAGATCCCATTTATCAAGATGTTCTAGAGAAGTTAATCACATTATACATTTCTTCATCATTCTTTGACTTATATAATTAATCGTGTTTACTATGTGAAAATCCATTTTTTATTCCAAATGGTATGAATAATTTTAAAATTATAATAAATTTACCAAACATAAAGCAGACTGAAATGTTTTCAGAAGACTTTTTCTGATTTTTATATATATATATAAATAAATAAATAATATTTAAAGACCTATGTAACATCAAAAAGACTATATAACATCTATGAGCAAATTATTATCAATTTTTCTTTTTTAAAAATGTTTGTTCTGAAATACAACTGCACAATCATCAATCCATTCATATTTTTTCTCCAGTAATATGCAAGACAGTTGTCAAACAGAACACAAAATCATGAAGGAGGTTTACTATCATCTTTTCTACTCCTCCCGCACAATTTCTCCTCCTCCTTAAGCGAATGTTTCCATCAACTAAGTGCGGATTTTCCCGCACACACATAGGGACACCTAGTGGCAAAAACGGATGAAAAATCCCCTCTAGGAAGACCTGGAGGAGCCACCAGTGGTATGAAATTCAGGTCACGCCAAGTAGCCAAAATACGCAAATTCAGTTCACTTTGAGGCTTTTGAATTTTTACTGGAGTGAATCTATGTACTTCAAAAGACAAAACAAAACAAAACATTTCCCATATTCCCTTAATCATCATAACACAGTTATAGTGCCTCTTGGGTAGAATTGTAAAATAATAGATTGATTTTTGATTATAATTTGTAAATAAATTTTCATATTTAAGTAAGGACAAAGCTGCTGAGAATCAGCCTGTAAATGTATGTACATAAATACGTGAAACTGATAGATGGATTATGGTTATATTTTGTAAATATGTGTTAAAACATATTATGTAGAAATGCATAGGAGTAGCTTTGTTTTCTTGAAAAAGTTAGATTAAGGATTTATCTTTTTATTGTATTAATTACTGTGTGTTCAAATAGATTTAAAAAAAATTAAATGGCAAAACCTGAAGTTAAGCACCTGCATCCACTTAAAGTTATGCAGGGTGAACTTTAGCAATATATATGTGCATATATATTTATATAAATATATATATATATAGTCTTACCTATCATTTACAGGGCCTAGATCCGATATTCAGAAACCATTGAGACCGCCAGAGTTCTTGCTGGGTACATTCATGTGCCTCAAGGATCAACATTTCTTGCTGTATTTCCTGCAGCAATCTTTTTCAAAGACATTTGAAATTACATTAGTGCTGTCTGTTACTACCGAATCACTTGGAAGTCTAATTTATACATAATCTCCAATTTTCAATTTCTGACTTCCCTGCTTTTGTCACTTGTGAGGAACAGTTCATTAGAAATTCTCATGGGATGAGAATTAACTTCCCCAAAGTGAACAAGGATGAGACAGGTCAGTCACTGAATTTAAGGGATAGTATACTGATCATATTCAAATTTCTGCTAACTAATGTGGTGTAGAAATTTTAAGCCTGCTCCTTCTATTGAATGTTTTAACCATTAAGGCAAAAAACACCTGGTAGTTCTCTGAGTTTCTCCTGTTTAATCTGTTTTGCTTAGAGTAATAAAATTAAAGCAGAAAGAAAAGAATAGCCTGATAGATTTGTACCTTAAGGTTACTCCTGTATGCAAGGATATTAATGAACTTCTTTTCCTACTCTACAGCTTCCACCAGAAAAACTAAGAAGCTATCCCAGAGGAAGTGTTCAGATCCAGAAGAAATCAGAATCCTTTTATTTCAGTTATTACAGATAGATTAGGTACCTTACATTAGACATATTTTACATGAAATAATTTTAATTATTTGATTATCCTAAGTATAGCAAGAAGATAAGAGAAATGAAAAGTCCGAACTAAGGTACAGTGACAGAACAGTTTAGGAAATTTCAGAGAGATTTTTTGCAGTTTGCCACTTAATCCATGCCATGTCCTACTGAAAATGCTGAAAATTTAGTTAGTATATTGGAGATAATGGAACTGAATTGAATTTGATTTTCATAAGTAGTGACAGAAGCACATTGCTGAAAGGGACTATCTATATTTCTACATCCTCACACTTGAGAGTTACAATATACTAAATATTTAGTTTAAAGCAAACAAAAAAAGATCTACAGAACTTTTAGTTTAGATGGTACTTCTCACTGACTCAAAACCTTTAATTTGCAGTAAAGAACAAAAGTCAAAACTCAAATCTTCCTTGGGGAAAAAGAAAAAAGGGAGGAAGAAGAGAAAAAAGGGCACTGCCAATGGTCTGTGGAGACCCCCTCAATAGGAGGAAATATGTTAGAAATTCTTTGCAGAATGTTCTAGGAGTTACAGCATGTCCCACTATACATAGCAGAACAAAAGAAAGAAAGAAATTAACATAACTCAGAATCTAAATTATACAATAAAGGGAGAAAACATCCTACCTGACCTGAGAGCCTGCAGTAAGCCCTCAGGCAGAGAAGAGATACAGTATAAGTGTAGAAAAACATATTCCAACTTCTTCAAAAAGCCCTTTCCTTTCCAACTTGCCACAAATGTCTCTTTTCTAACAGAAACTGTCCCATTCAATTACAGAGTTTTTTATTTTCAAGTTCCATTTAAAAAAAACTTTGTTGGCCTGGTTACCTATTTGGAAGACCTTTCCAGTCTCAAACAGTCAGTAAACTTCTTCCCTTTCCTAGGTTTTATAATCAATATATAAGCATTTGATGGCATGCCAACACTCCTCTTCAGTTTGAATACATTCTTGTTTGAGTTTTTATTGGTTTTGGGTTTTTTAAATATTTAATTAAAAATGCATTTGTAAGGACTTATATGTCCTTTCAGTATCTATTTGACTATGTATTCAATTTAGTTTTTTTAATCTCTCTTCTGTAGACATATTTTCCATGCCCTAATTACTATAGTTTCTTCCTGATCTTTAGACTTCATTTTAGTATCTTTCAATGTATGACCAGAACCATGCATAATACACCAGAAACACATGAAAAAGCACATCCTTTACAATACTAATACTACCTTCTTACCTATTATGATACTCTGTCTAATACATCATAGAATCAGTTTTCTTTTCCCTTTATATAAGTACTTCATTTATAATAGCAACCTACAATCCCATCCTGATTGACTACTATCTTTAAATGTCTGGAATTTTTTATAGACTTGGATCTTCCCAATTTATAGCAAAAGTTTTAATTCATGAGCTTGTAGAATGCATTATTCAATTTCACACTATTTCTGATCAGCCTAGACCAAAAGAAAGCAATATGTAGAAATACATTAATTGACTTTAGAAATACTGACATGTTAAAATATAGAAAATAAGACAATTGTAAAATATTTACATAGTATATGTGTATATATATATTTGCACATATATGTATCTCAACACATCTGTTTTTCTGAAAGACCTCTAATTTTGTCTAAAAATTCTGTCCAGACTCACTTACCTTATACTCTTAAATCAGTGCTACGTGTAAGGAGCTGATCCTTTCAGGATTTTAGGATATAAAACTGCTGGGCCAAATGCTTGTGCTGTATTTGATACACTGAGGACGTGATTTCTCTTACCCTATTCCTATTTTCACTAGATACCAAAATTTACATATATTTTTACCAGAAACAAAGGGAACTTTTCTGGTACCTATTTAGTCTTGGCCTACTTTATTCTTAATGTCCACCCCATCGTTTAACAACCAGCCCACTTCTTAAGTTCTCATTTTAGTTACATTGCTTAAGAAGGTTTTACTCTATTTCAGGTTTCTGCGCAAGTTTTGATTTAATAAGGTTTCTGATCATTCTCAGTTTGTTTTTATGCCTTCTAATTATTGATGTAGATTTCTTCTTGCTAATCAATATATATTTTTTATTCTCTTTAGGTTTTGTGCTTACTCGTAAAAACTTGCTTAAGGCTTTTTACCTTCTGGGAATTCTTTTTCATTACAGTTTAGGTGGGTTATTTTGTTTCCCCCCTTCTCCTCCACTGTAAAAATTCAATAATATTTGGGTTTTTTTACATAAAGTAGCATCTGTCTTATCTGAATTCTTCTTCCAGTACTCACTAAAGTTTTTTTTATTTCTGAATTTGCCTTTCTGAAACACTGGACTGCAGTTACAGATCCTTCACGTTCTTCTGTCTTGAAACTTCACATGAAGTAGAAAAGCTTGAAACCATTATACTTAGGATTATTTTATATCATTAGTTTATCCTGCAGATCCTATCACTTACTAAAATTTCATCTAAATTATCCTTGTCCTTTGCTTGTTCAGTATCTGTTCCATAACAGAAGTTATCCTCTATCATGTTCAAATTCATGTTACCCCCATTGGTTGAACTTTGTGTGATCATGCAGATGGGCTTATGGGCAAGCATCAGCAAACTCTCATCTTTAGCTTTATTTCCCCCCATATTTGTAGGCATTATTTTCCAGCTGTAATCCACACCAACAGATTCATAATAGTTGCACCCTTATGAAGTATTTTTCCTACCCTTTTCTCAATGATTTTAATTCAAGTGGACACTATCTCATCTTCACCCTCAAATTTAACATCTTTATTGTTTTATTTTATTGTTAAGAGTCTTCACTCCTTAACATGTCTTACTGCATTAACATGAAATTATTTCAACACTTTCTTTGTCTTTCATAAAGAGTGTCTATCCTTCTGTTCCAATATATTTCTTTCAACAGCTTTGGAACCTCCAAATTCCTGTTTTCCCATGTCTGGTTCCACATGCTAGATCAAGTGTTCCTGCCAATGTTATAAATTGAAGTACTTAGAAAGAGGGTAGACCTGAACACTCACAAGTTGTACATGTAATGCATGGATGCCTCATCTGCTTTTGTTGAACTATCTTTATTCTTGCTCAATCCTCATTCGGGTCCCTCTAATTGTACTCCATATGAGGATTATATGAATGATTTCCATCTTTCCTCCTGAGTATTTCAGTTTAAAGGAGTTTAGGATTTTCCAGTTTAATGAAAGACAGATGAAAAATAAATTAGCAAGAGGCAACACTATAATAAAAATATATTTTTCATAAATTTAGTATAATTTCCTGTTTAATGTTTGTGCTTTTGTTTAAAATGATAGTTCTAGTTCAAATATTCAGATATAACTTTTCACTGCCAGAAATACTTTTGGACTAAGAATAAGAATGAATGGAACAGCAGCATGATACTTCTACACTAATAACTATTTAAATCGCCCACATGCTACTAAAACCATCTAGCAGTCTAAAAAACTTGGAATTAAGATTTTATTAAATCAGACTTTCTTCTTATGATGCTTTTTGATATCTCACTAGCACAGGACCAGAAAAATTAAACTGAAATATATCTACAATGTTGACTTTAACATGATAGCTTTTAACATGATTTCAGACTTATGTCAACTTCTCCAAAACACTTTCAAGGAGTTAAGCTCAGCCTAGCTGACAAGGTTATGTAAAATATCTTTCTCTGTTATGAATAAAAAAGTATTTATGTGTATCTAATTTTGTGTGTAAGAGAGAAAAATATCATAAAAACACAGGAAGATGCTATAAATATGATAGGCCTAAAAAATGCAAGCATATATGGATAGAATCCCATATATTCAAAATGCAGAACTATTAACTCAAAATAAAGATATTATTCAAAAATACTGAGGCCATAAGAAACTCCTGTAAGACATCTCTGTTTAGTATCTATGATTTTTTTGTCTGTTTGTTTCACTATCATAAATTCCATGTTGCATCTTAGAAAAGCTTAAAAGAATATATGTAGGGGAAAAAAAAACGTAAGGGGTATGCTTTGGTATTTTTTCCTGACTGAAAGTAGCACCTTGGAACACAATCAAAAGCTTTTCAAAACCTTCCACTGAACTAACTGGGTTTGCATCGAAACAGGAAAGGCAGTGATCCTTTAAGAATATAAGTATGTACTTTGTCCCACTGAGAAGAGTTCCAAGAGCTTCTACAAGGTCAGGAAAATTACCTAGTCCATATAAAAAATTTGTCTTCCATCCAAATACCAGATCTTGCTTATTTCAGGCCTGGGGAAACAAGATTTGAGTCACACTCTTTTATGTTTGCAGAGAAGGCAAATATGCCTCTTAGGGAAGGCAGAGCATTACAAGCAAGATGATTTTTTAACAATAATTTTTAGGTTTAGCATGTTGGGATGTTAAGATATGCATGAACAGAGGTCTGCTGAAGATACAGATGCACAGAAATCACATAACACAGACAGAGTATTGTTCGGTGCTTCCATTCGTACAGGAAAAACAGAGGGACAAATACCTCTAGCATTACCTTAGAATTAAAGCTGGATTCCAACCTCTGTGCTGCGCACACGGGGTGCACTTCGTGTGTCCCTGTGTGCACAGCACCGATTACATTTAGCACCACAGTCCAGACAGCACATAACAGCAATGAATACACAAATGCGAACAGGTGCACGTCTTTGCACCTATGCAATTATGTCGCCTTCTAACTTCTTTTTTTTAAGATCAACCGAACACGCATCGCCGAAAATAAAACCCGATATTTAATCGGGAAAAAAAACAAAACATCCCTAGAGGTACAGGCAGCCTTGGCACGGAAAGCCCCCCTGCGGTCCAGTGCACCCCTAACAGCGGCGGTATCCCAGCGGGAGCAAAGGGACCGCGGCCTCGCCCCCTCCGTGCCCCGCACGGCCC
>VWZU01009063.1:391369-405202 GCA_013397095.1 Sterrhoptilus dennistouni
CCCGTCCCCCCGCCAGTCCCAGCAGCTCCTTCTCTAGAGTATTTGTATTTAACAACCACACGCAAAACAAAGAAACGTAAATGCTGACCTCCCTACACACACACACCTCTCCCCCCTCCTCTTTTTCCCCCTTTAATTCATTTTATTGTAGGGTGAAGTGCCTTGGCACAGGACTTTTCAGCTTCGGGGAATGATTCTGAAAGGGTGTGCTGTTCGGTTTGGTTTGGTTTTGGTTCTTTTCCTCTGTTACTGCATTTGGAAGTCGGAAACCACCTATTGTGTAAAATGGACACAACGCTGGCAGTGTGCAGGTGTCCGTGTGTGTTTGTGGAAGGTGGCAGGAGGTTTCATGATTTCTTGTCAGGTCCCATTCAGGTCGTTGTTTTTTGGTTTTTTTTTTGTTTTTTTTTTTTTTTCCCAGACATTCTTTATTTTAGTTTTCTCTCTGGTTGAAGAGTATGGCGCACATTTTCCCCTTTTAGCCATGGGTGAGTCTAAATGGCTTTTATGGAGAGATTAGCACACCCCGACTTTAATACAAGGTTTCCTTTTTTTAAGGATGTGTTTGTATACTTTCTGGACTTTTGAATTTAAAAAAAATACATTATGATCTTTAAAGGGATCACTGTAGATGTGGACAAATCATTAAAGAGTGCAGAGGTATATGATCCATAACTGGTTAGTGAAAATAACTTATTGATGAAATATAAAAAAAATATTTTATTGTAGCACCTATTTTTATATGCACATTAGCATTTCTCTTTCCTTCACTATTTTAGGGCGTAATCTTGCAAATTTTTAACTCACTTGAATATCTCTATTTGTGAAAGAAGTCCTAGCTTAGGCCTTCATCCTGCAGGCACTTAAGCACATGGACAACTTTACCAATGTGTGTAGTTCTAGAGACACACTCATTGAGCAAAGTTAGTCAAAAGTCCAAAAAATTAGGATAGAGGATGCAGAATTCTTCTTACAAGTAAAAATACTGGAATGTTTAAGTGTTTCTTTTTTTTTTTATTTTTCTCTCAGAATGGGGTCCAAAGTCTGTGGATTGCTTTAAAGTATTGCACTACAGTGAGAGCTTTTTCCCTAAATCTGATATAGTATCAGAAGGACCTTTTAAGTCTCTAAAGATAATGCCAGTTATGACCAAATCTTAACAGACAATCGGAGACATAAAATCTGATCACAATAGGAAAAAAAAAATATGTTTCTCTATTGAAAAAATGTATCTTTTAGCAACCTCCTGCTCAGGAGTCTGGTTGGGCAAACTAGTGAGGGACATGCAGAAGCCATTCATTGTATCAGTAAAAAAAATTTCATTTTTGATTTGTTGGTTTCATTTTTTTCTTTATTTTTTTAAAATTTTGTATTAGTTAACCAAAATATAATGATTTTGCAACTGTTGTAGCCAGATTATGATTGTTTAGTCAAGTACAATTGCACTTGTACAGATCCACATGTTTACTGGCATCCTGAAAGACCAAATTATGGACTGTACACATCTCTATAAAATGTCTTTACCCCTTTGGGCAGCAGGCAATGGGAAGGATATTCATAAACACAGCATCACTGTAAGATGGGACAACTGATGTCTCATATGTATCCCAGCACATGTGATTTTTTAATAGTTTCTGAATAAACACTTGGTAAATATTTCAAATGTAAGATCCTGAAGTAATGAGTATCTGAACTTTAAAATTTCTGGCCAAAATAATCGGTTTGCACATTGGATTCTCTTTGCTAGCAATTAAGGCTCATAAAATACCCTAACGTTTCTAGGCAAAACATAATGTGTTTTCTGTTTCCGAAACATGATGTGGTAATTACCAGCATATATAACACGGGTCAGAAAGCAACACAGTGATATATGTTTCAACAACATATCAAATAGGATAGTTTTATATTTACGTTTTGTTTACTTACTGAGGTGTTCTTTAATATATGGAAGAGGGTAAGTGATATTTCACATGTCTTTTCTTTCTTCATTAGGTTATTATTTTTAATATTGTTTCCAGAGTTGCTCACTAGTGCATCTTTTATTGCAAAAGGGCTCTGTTCTATTCTGCTTTTCCTTCCCATGTACAATCTGTCACTTTCTACAAAAACAAAGCTGTATAACTGGTCTGTTGGAATTCAAGAAAAATGTTTTCTTGGCGTGTGTTCTTCCCTCTATGCCACCCACACTGAGCAAAAGCAAAAAAAAAAAAAACAACCCAAAAAACAAGCATGACTGTATTTAGCTTGGACGGTTTAGTAAGCGGGGTGTTATTTCAGTTTGAAATGCAGAGTTGAGGAGTGTTCTTTTGTCACAAGAGACATGAGACAAATGGCTATTCTGTTCACTGCTCTCCCTCTCCTGCAGACTTCCCATTGACACCAGTGAGAGATGTGTGTGTGGCTGCCTGAGGTGCAGTTTTGGAGCCCTGACTTGGAATTCCTGCCTTTATAACTTGCTGAAACCACTGGCCTGGTTCTTCCATTTTAGCTCTGTAGAGGCATGCTGTTGTTAAGTGGGTATAAGGAAGGAAATTTTCAGGCTCTCTCACTTTGCCAGAGAAAGGCTAGCTCAGAAAGGATTGATGGAGAAGCTCCTGCAAACTTTATCTGTTCATGTGTGTGTATCTTTCCTGTGTGATTCTAAACTCATGTTTATGAGTTTGCATAGGTGTCAGTACAAACATAGGATGAGGTCCTTAGTGTGAAAGGTACATTTTGCATGGCATTCTGCCACAAAGAGGCAGCATCCGCAAATGAGTAAATGAGCAGGAATTGCTTGGATTTGTAAGAAATAGCTGAAAGAAATCCCTTGACATTCTGTTTATGTTTGCATTCTGACTCTGCCATTTCTGAGGTCAGTAGTACTGCTGCTTCCATGTGTTCTACCTGTATTTAATAAGTGCTAATGAAGGATTTTCCTAATGGTCTACACTACAACCAGAACAATTAATTTAAATCTTTTTGACAACTCGCCTTCAGTAGAAAAAAAACATGTTATCACATGCATTATTGGAGAAAAAGATTAAAAGATCAATTACTTACAGAAAGTGCATTCCTGAAGACAAATCCTTGAAAAAGAATACAGAATGAAAAAGAATATTCTTTAGTCAGTAATCATCCTGAAACATCTCTGAAAGGGCTATTTGTGAATGAGGACTTCAATGGAAGTAGGAGTTCCCACCCAGTGGCTAAAATGATATATCATCTGTGGATAATTATTGTAAGAAAAAGTAGATGGGAATAGAAATTGGCAAAGGGAGATGTGCCTGTGTTTCAAAAAAAGGATAAGATAAAATAATTCGTTTGAAGAAAAACTCACCCTGTTTTGAGAATTCTGAATATTATTTTAGGTAGGTTATCAGACCAGTTTAGTTTGGTTGTTAAAGTGATACTCACTTTTTTTTTTTTTTTTNTTTTTTTTTTTTTTTTTTTTTTTTTTTTTTTTTTTTTTTTTGTTTTTTTTTTTTTTTTTTTTTTTTTTTTTTTTTTTTGGCGGTGGGGTTTGATCGAGTAATGTTGAGCTTACTGAATCTCTCATGGCCTCACATTTTATTTGAAAAGTACATAAGTGCATGAAATTCTGTAACGAACAACAAAAAAAAGTGGAATATAATTATGGTTTCTCAATGTAATGTAATTATTGAAAAAAAACCATGAGTGAGACCCTCCCCTCTCCTCCCCTGTTTCATATTTTAATCTAATTTTTAACAAAATGAGCTGAATTTCAAGTGGTTAGTCCCAGAAGATATAGCCTGTAATTTCTAGACATTCCTACACACTGAAACACCAGATGTTATGTCAGTCTTCTCATCAGTTAAAAGTCTGACATAAATGCAGTTTCCACTTTGGTAGTTCTAGAGCCCACATTCTCACACCTTTTTTTTTTAAATACATATATCTTTACCATCTAGTATTTTAATGGTCATTTAAGGTTGTGAAAACATGTTCAGTTGATTCTGCGTATTTAATTTCATTCTGCAGTATTTAATTTCTAAACATTTTCTTATGTTTTAATTTTTTAAATAAAGCTTATATGTATTTCTTGAGGGTACTCCTTTTAGGAAAACCCCTAAGTACCTTTTCTCATATCACATAATAATTTAATTATCAAAGTAGTTTTTTTTAAATGGTAAAAGAGCATAAAAATGAGCTTATGACCCACAGTAAACACAATGTAGAAGATATATCTGGAAAGGCAGGAATAGCTAATTGTGGTTGTAAGAAAATACGAAGGTAAGATCCTGGTTTTGTAGCTTGTTTAGATCTCTATTTTGCTGGAGCTAAAATGTCTGATCAGCATGTTGTTTCTTACAGAAACTTGAGAGTCTGTTTAATGCATATGGTTCCCTCTCAGGGGGCAGAGTCCATTAAGGCACTACATCCTGAAGGACAGGGTAAACAAGAGCTCCTTCTATTTTAGAGGGCAGGTTCTTTATATTGCTCAGTGTCTCCAGGGAACCTGAATAGCCTTTCATTAAGTTAAAGACTGGCATACTGAATTACAGCGTCTCCAAACCATAGAAGGAGGCTGAAATCTTTTGCTGTCTTATGTAGAACTGAGAATGCTATTGGCACTACTGGCATTAAACAAGAAAAATGGGGAGAGAAGAGAGAGTGAATGGCAGACACAATTCCATAGCTGTCAGCCTTCAAACAGTTGTCACATTTCTATTGATTATTTGATTGTAGGGAACTTGTACCTCTATTCTGCAGCATCCACTTACCCTGGAAAAGGTAGGACCTCAAGCTAAGGAGTGACAAGAGGATGGAGGAGTAGACAAGTGAGGCATTTCTGTGAGAGAAGTGGGCGGGATGGCAGCACTCTGAATGGGGCAACCACACTATTTGTTTTTCCCAACCCTTCTAAGATGCTTTGCAATGTGTTTTGCTGAAAGAGAGCACACAGATCTCCTTACAGTCCAGCAATACTGTTACATATTTGTGTTTTGCCATTTATGTAAAATAGTATCCTAATATTACAAGTCTTTGCAATTTTTTTCCTGTTCATTATTCAGCTGCATTTCAGAATATCTACCAGTATGATGATACTCCAGAAATGCTAAGCACAGTTATGCTTTAGAATAATTGTTTATTCTTAAAATACTGAACAGAACAGAGATAGGACAGAAAAAAAAAAGGCACATTTAGGTAGTGGGAACAAGAGGCATCTAGTTAATTGAATATACAAAGAAATAAAGTGTAATGAAGTTTGTAATTAAATGGTTATCAAAATAACTATTTAACTTACAGCTAATGGGCCACATTTTGCTTCTAGTTGTCTAAGTACACAACTGGATTCCACTGACTTGAGGAACTTGCAAAACATTTACCTTGCTCTTGTGAGTCTGGCTTTTTGTCATTGAAATTAGCTAGTCTCTTAGTGTTTCCATTTTGTACAGTGAAAAATTTGAATACAGTAATGATAAACATTAGTAGTTCTGCTATGTACCTCCAAAATGAATCACATGGATTTCCAATCTGCTGACAAATTAACTGAACATTGATGTAATATGGCACTGTAAAGTTTATCTTGGAAACATATTGTCCTGATTATATGGGAAGTACAGTTTACATCCACAGATACACATGTGGCTCTTCAGAATGATGGACCATATGAACAGACAACATACCTCTATTTAGTTCTGTGGACTTGGTCCCAAAACCTGGAATTAGATTAAATACCTATTGATAAAAGTTGTTCCCTTTGTGGTGTTTTTGCCATGGAAGATGCAACTACTTTTGCTGCAATTTTGCAGGCTTATATTTACAGTATTTTTAAATTTTGCAAAAAAAACCCTATAGACCATGTCAAACATAAATGACTTTTTTTTTTTTTTCTGGCTGGACACACGATTAGTGTTTGTATATCATGACGTGGTTCTGTGTGATCTTCCAAAAATGTCCAGACTAGGATAAGATAAAAGGTTGACATAATAATTGTGTAATTCAATATTTCATGTAATAGAATATTTTTTCTTATGATTTCAAGAGTATATCTGATTTTGTGAACACTAGATTATTAACACATTTGGTAATTTTGTACCAATTCTGTGGCAAAAAGTTTATGCTTGTATTTGAGGAAGAAGACAAAGTATGAGATTGCTTTTGTCAGAAGTCATATCAACTTTATTCAAAAATGCTTAGAGCAAAAGCACTGAGTTAAAGTCTTCAGACTTGAAAGATAAAAGTCTAGTCCAATTTTTGAATTTCTGAAAAGTGTTTAATTACCAACTAGATTATTTTAACCATCTGTATTTTTTTTATCATCTGTACTTTAAAAACTAAACATATATGTGTGTATGTATATATGAAAGTGTATGTGTACATATATATAAGTCTGCGTAGATACATATATGTACGCCTACACTTCTATCTACTTTTATTTTTAATTAAAATTGTCTTTACTGTGATGTAAGAATATTTTCATGTGACTTGTGAGAGCTTTTAGGCTTGGAATGAACATAAGTTCCTCATAGAGTATATGTAGGAGATAAATGCTATATCCACATAATCAGCAAAAAGTCAGTCGAGTCATACAATGCTTCAACTTTTCTAATATAGTAATACAAATTTTGGGTTGGGGTTGCTAGCAACAAAAGTTTGGGCTCAAATCCAGTTTTCAATGCACTGAATGTGGATTGAGGGGCATGAATATTACAGTGTTTTAAACCTCTACCATTTACCTTTGGCATAATAGCACATGGCAAAACTCGCCTAAAATTGACTTTCTGTAAGTTTACTACTATATCAATTAATTGGTCGAGTCAAATGGATAAATAGACACATAACAAATGTATTTTTAGAATGACAAGAGTTCTCAAGGTCTCTCTTTTAGATATCTGAATTTAGTTTTAAAATACTGAATTCATAATAGTGTTTAATTATGCAATTAATTATTAAAAGTAATGACAAAGATTTGTTCCCTTTCTAACTGCTGAACTTAGGTGAGCTAATCAGTTTTTTAGTTACAACTGTAATAAAGCTGTTAGTCCCAGTGGCAGATGCTTTCTGCTGAAAATGGAAGCAGGGTTGTTCTCAGCGTTGGTACCCTTCAGCCATTAAACAATTTTATTGCTGTAAATTCTTTTTTAAAATGTGAAAAATTAAACATTTTTAAAGCCTTTTCAGGTTGGCAGCTTGCTTAGTTGAATTGAAAATGTCATTAAGTTTATCTAATATTTATTAATTATGCAATTTTAAGTAATTTTCTCCTTTTTTTTTTTTTAAGCCTTGCATACAACTCTTTATAGGTGATGTGATGGTGTGGTTGCATGAGTTTATGTGTAGTTATGCACAGTGCTGCACATCTGGTTAGTTGGCATCTGGTAACTTAAAACAAACCTAAATATCTAGATTACAGTATGCTTCACCTTAAGCTCAAAATTCAAGAATATGTACATTTTTCTGTTTTCAGATTTGTAAGAAATGCTTACGCTAACATCAAAGAACTTGAACCACTTTCAAAGAATGAATATTCTGCTGAATCATTTATTCCCAAGTATAAATATCTTCTTTTAGTGATGATGAAAAGTGCATCAAAGGAAAAATTGCCTAATCAGTATATTTGATGGTTTTGAAGTGAATGAAAATTCTCCCATTGATTTTACTTTTTTGGAAGCATGTAATGTCTTTACACTGTATGGGGGGTTTTTTTGGTTGTTTTTTTCTCTTCCTGTTAGAGACTGTTTATTAGCCTACCATGCATAAGAAAATTCCCTGCTACAAAGGTATTTTAAATCTCAGCTGGTTATAACATCTCTATCATTTACAGCTTTGGCTGTTTCTTAAGGTTGTTTCATTTTTTCAGTGATTAAATTATGTTTGGTTTTTTAAGGGTGGATTTTTTTGCTTACCTCCATCCAAACATATCATGGAATGTAGTCAATACTGGTGGTGGAAATTATTTTAAACACTGTATATTTATGGGTTCTTCAAGTTTATAACATTAATGTTTAAAAACATTCTAACTCTTTGAAAGAGAGTTGACAGTAACACATTTTTAATTTTATGTTTCTTTGTCATTCTTTTTTCCCTACACATTAGTGAATCAAACTGCCTGCATTTGCTTTGAAGGCTGCTTTTTATTTTAAGTACAGAGCACAGTTGTGTGCAAAGGGATCTAAGCTATTGTTCTTCAGTGTGTTTATTTCTTTTAAAGAAAAATATTGTAGTCTTCTAAATAGCTATTGATTTTCTAAGGAGAATCACATGGTCTACATTTCTCCTCTCTTCATTCTTACATTGTGAGGCAGTGAAAAGGCGTGTTTGGTTTTGCAGCTTTTTTTGTACCTTAAGCAAAATCCTCATGATTGTCAAAGGAAATTAGATAGGACTGTTTATGTCATTAGTGTAAAGTTGTAACACAAATATATACCTGCATAAATATGTGTTTATATGTGCGTGTGTCTGGGGTACCAAAGTTCAGATTTATTATTTTTTCTTAATTAATTTTTTTTAAATGCACCTTGTCTCAAAGAGAGTATTTGTCATATAATTAGACAATGCTTATATAATGAAGCTTTCTAGCAGAGTAATTGAAGTCATAAAGTGATCTCCTTATTGACAGTTTCTGATTGGTTTCAAATGTTTATTTTTAACTTTTTTGGCCTGACAAATAATAACTTCTAACGAGTTAGGTGCAATGTGCCATAATATCGTGTTGAACAGTAGAATCTATTCGTTTTATCATGCAATATACTACTTAATAATTTTTTAAATGGTAAGAGTCTACTACTGCATATTGTACTAATATATGCATTAATTCTCCCTTAAGAATACTTTTTCTTAAAGAATAAAAAGTTACTACTCTCTTGCAAAAAGTTTTTTCCTTAAAATATGAGAAGTAGTTAAGATAATGATTCTAAATTCATCGGGTTTTAGAGATATAATTGAATGTATTTATGATGGCTAATATTTTTTCATCCACACAATTTTATACAATGAATGTGTTCTATAATTTTCAGTATATTTTATATACCAAATGTTATCTGTAATTAAATATTTCTTAAGACTTTTTTGATTAAGAAGTTTTGTTAGATTCACTTAGAATCAGAGCTTTAATTATGGAGGAAGAAAACCCCCATCTCATCAGTCTATCTTCATACTATTTATCTTATGAGCAATTGTCCAAATAACTCAGATTTATTTTTCTTTAATGTTAAAGTATGTATTATTTTCGCCTCATTTGCTGCTTAACATTTGAGAATTACTTACTACTCTATATAATCATCTATGGTAAAATACCAAAAAATTCCCATCTTTGGTCTGATCAGCACTATGTAATTTCAATTTACAGTTACATACTGAAACTGTTTTCTTTTATGTTTGTCTTAGACTTAGGTACCCTTATCCCCATATCTGTGTGCTAATGTAAGGCCTCACAAATGTTCACCTAATCAAAACTCATTTTTACTTCACAACCCAAACAGAAAACCATTTAACAGAGCAATGAAGACAAAATTTCCAAAGTAAATTTTGATTCTTTGACCACTTCCACATGTAAAAATTTGATTTATGTGAATTGTCCCATTGGGTTCCATCAGAATTTTTTGTGTTACATACTTTTATGTTTGGAATTTGGAATTTAAATATATGTCTGATGCATTCAGACTAGTACAATTACTTAATCTGAGTTCTGGTTTGTTTAATGTAGAAGCAAGTATTATATAGAAGGAAGTGTTTCTGAACACTTTAGGACTATGATTACTCTTACAAAACTATTTTCTTCCTAAGAGCTCATTTTAGTGAGTTTTACTCATGTAGAAAATATACAATTAGGTGTATCAGAGAGCATCATGATATGTTTGAAAAGGCCTGAGGACCTTCAAACCTAAAACTAGTTCAGTTTCTGAAATGCTTAGTTTTTGTTTCCTGTTGAATGTTGCTGGCTAGAAAAGGTTACTGATAATAATGTTTAGGCATAATGGCAGAAAGGTACTAGGAGGGTTTATGAATATTTTTATTTATTCAGACATTTGAACTGTAAAGCTATATATATAAATAGCTATAGGTTCTGAATGTCTTCAATTTGTCTTGTCTTCTTAAACAAGGTAGAGGGGTTTTTATTTGAATAGAAATTGCAGGATTTGATGGAATTATAAAGATATCAAAAAGCTGTCATTCAAACACTTCAGTAAGAATAGTTGGTTTTTTTGTTATTGTTTTCATTAAGCTCAGTAAAAATAAGGTCATATCTATTTTTGGGACTCACAGGGTTTTTAGGAGGTGAGTGAACAATTGCTAAGAGGCATTGGACCTCTGCATGTTAAAACAAGTTAAATGACCACAGTGATAAAAAGAGCTCATTTTAGTGAGTTCATGATTTGAGAATATGGTCAATTTATGTTTATCTCCGCATTTTAAATATTGAAAAGATTAACATTGTCATAGTTGTTTATTTATACTGAGAAGGAAGCAGCTATTCTCAGGGCAGAGACTCTTAAAGCAAGTATTTTTGTTACCAAAATACAGTTAAATCAAAGATTTCAATTTAACTGTCTAAATTAAGAGATGCAAAAGTAAAAAACATACAGAACATAGGGTATTTAATATGTAGAATATCACTAAAACTTAAACTTTTGAGCATCTTTTTAGATATGTACAGCCTTTGAACCTTTGATGTCAGATTCTAATATAGAAACGATGTTTTAGCTGTAGTTAGGGCAGCAGAGTCAGGAGAGAGACAGACATTTTGATCTATCTTATCTAGTCTTAGAAAAATCACTTTGGTTGGCTTTTTTTTTTTTCCTGTTACACAGGCATCAAAATTCTCCGTGTCAAATTTGGAAATTATGGTGTCACAAAATGTCCCACAGCCTGGACAAATAATAATCCGGTAGCAGCATTAAAATTGCTCCAGCAAACTGAAATATGAAACTAAGATATGATGTTCTGTGACCATGGGAGATATTTGTGAGAGTGTTTTGTTGACAACTAATTGAAAATTATGGCTTGTATTCTTCTAACACCTTTCTTCCCAAAGGATCCTAAAGTGCCTTACAAAATTAGGGCCTGTTCCTGCCCTGATTGAAGTCAATGGGAGCACTGCCAATGGGAACAGCACTGGGCACTTAGGAAGCTAATAAAAGCTGCATTCAAACATCACTTCTGCCACTGAAATGTTTAACTGTTCAACTTACACAGCAATACTCCCAGTGGCTTAAGACAGGAAATGAATATTATCATATACAGATTGCAAAATTTAAAAAGAAAGTATGATTTTAAAGGGGCACATGGTCCAAATTAATATTAGTGTTAATAACACTGATTTTGATTAAGATTTCTGTTTGTCTTCATCCAAACAGATTTTTTGTATTTTTTTTCCCTGAAGATCTGAACATTAGTTTTAGTAAATCTAATGATTGATACTGCTTTCATTATTAATATGTTGCATACACAACATATTAATAATAATACTGCTTTCCTTATTAATATGTTACATACAAACAATATTTTGGGGTTCAGATTTGCATGGTTTTGGTGCAATAATTAAAATGATTTCAGAAAAATATACCATGGACATAAAATTAATCTTGTATAGTTATTGTATCCTTTTGCTGATTAGTTTTTAATTTCTACTTGAGAAAGCCTGATATTACTATTGGTATTTTCTGTATGTTTCCATATTTGTTCAATTTACATATTGAGCTGATTGCTGTGATACATGGAGGACAGAATTTGATTTTTGTATACCTGAAATTCCAGTTGACATTAAGCATTATACCACATGTTCTGGTATTTTTCTTTATTTTTAATATAGGGACCTTTCATATAAAATTTTTCAGCTACAAAAACTTTAAACAGCATACATAGATCCAAAAAACATAAACATGAGAACTGATAGAGGTATTAGTAATACTATGAAAAGGCCTGAATTGTTTTTCACCCAACACTTTTTTCTCAATCATTTATATCAGTGAATGAGAAAATAATTATTTAATATTTTTTAAATTACTGCTATTTAACAAAGAGGCAAAAATAGCTCTTGAATAGTTTTGTTTGTCTCTAGTTAGAGACTTTCAGAAGGGACTGAAAATAAGCAGCTCAAAGAATAGCTAACCATCAAAAAATACCTAGTAGAATATGTAGCAACTGGAGTCTTTGAATCAGATGAATATACATGCTGTATATTCAAAAAAAAAGTTTGAGACTACAGGACTAAATAAATTCAAGTCTAGTCTTATTGAATCTTTCTAGTCTTGCTCAATAAATATTTACTAAATCTGCCAGCGAAATCACAGAAGATGAAGCTTTGCATTATTGACCAGACAGAATTTCTCTGTATTGTTCATTTGAATGATATTTATCTTACTAAAACAACCAAAAAAACCCACAAAAACCAAAAAACCTAAACAACAAACACCAAAAAAGCCCCAAAACAAAACCCACAAAACAAACCCCAAAACATATGTAATGCCACTTTTTAAAATAACATTCTCCTTTTCAGACTGTAACTGCATAAAATATTTAGCGTAACCTGGGTCATCCCTGAACAAAAAGTTCATAAAAGGAGTTTCCAAAGAAATAACAGCATATTCTATGCATCTGTTACATAGATGTGGCTTTCAAACAGTTTTGAATACATGGAAGAAGGCACTCTTTAGAATGTAATTCATTAGAACATTTAAATCTCATTCTCTACTAGAAACACAGTATTTTACAAACTTTTCTAACAACTGAAATATGCAAATTACTCAATCTATGTGGAATGAACAAGTGCCATGTTTTTTATTTACCTTTCTGACTAGAAATCTCACATCTTCTCCAATGAGAATTTGACATAAGTAAAAATAATTTGGCAGAACGTTTCCAGAAGGCTACAGACAGATATGAAAACAACCACTGAAGTTAACAGCCAGTTACTTTTCTTTTCTTTTGTATGTGTTTTTAATATAAGTATTACATTCTTAATACTTCTAATTAAATCATTATTATGTCATAAACATAGGTTACAGTATAATAATTTGACATAATGTGTTGAATTAGAGGTTAAACTGTCTTCACAAAGAATGAGTCATTGATGTGTGTAAGAGAAAAACCAAGGAAAAAGTTAAGGATGTGAAATCTGGTGCCTGGACTTGGAACTATTGATAAATTAAGCTTGATATTCCACAGTCTCTTTTAGACACACACACACACAAAACTAAGAAAGAAGCAATTATGCAAGTGCTGATGACAGGCCAGGAGGAATTTAGCACTTCAGTTAAAAGATAGGATTAGATTTTATCCTAAGGGTAGGATTAGTGTGTGATCTCATGGTCACTTAATAGGTTTCCTGTTAGATCTTCACTAAGGCCTGTTTTTGCAGTCCTTAGGCAGGCCAAACGCCCAGAGAAATCTCTGCACTTTTGCTAAGCAACAAAGTTTTCAATGTCTTCTGTAAACTTCAAATTATTTAATACATATATATTTAATAAATAAAGGGCTAAATGGCAGTTACTAAAAAGAAAATTTATGACTAAGTTTTATGCCATTAAGTATCTGGACCTAAATGACTAATGCAATACAGAGATCACACATCCATCTCGTAATAGAAATAAATTAGCTAGTGTCAGATTCTGCATTCTTTTCTGACTTCCACCTTGCTCAGCAAAGCATTGTAGGATCTGACCTTTAAAATATTTTGTACTGTATTTCTTCACTAATAAATATTTTGTAAGACTTTACTGGGTGCTACAATACTTTTCATTAATTTCCATTAAACATGTTTTTATTGGCATATCTGTAACCATTGTAGGAAATAACAACTTTGTGTTGGACAATGAGGTGATTACACCTCCTTTTTTTTTTTTTTTTTTTTTTTTTTTTTTTTTTTTTTTTTTTTTTTATTTTTCA
>VWZU01009063.1:405212-466456 GCA_013397095.1 Sterrhoptilus dennistouni
TTTTTTGTGGGCATGCTCAATATAAAAATGAACCCACATCCTGGAAAAGTACTATTTTTCAAATATGTTTTAGAATTTGTTAAATAAAAATCTTCCTGACAAACAAAACATGACTTTGACTAAAGTAAAAAGAGACCCATTCAACTGATCTAGTTTTATGTTGAACTAAAGCCTTTGTCAAAAGCCTCAAAATTTGAACATTTATCACCAATTTTGAAAAAAAAAACCAACCCAAAACCTGTCATAAACAAATAGTTGATCTAGACTGATTTAGACTGTTAGAAACACCTGAATGCTTTCTTATAGAATGCCCTGCTTTATACTCTAAAGTTTAATTGTTATACCAGAGTAATTAAGATTATAAACCAGACATTTTTACGCACAGTCATCTCATCATTGCAAGCCATAGCAATGGATTTTTTACCAATGCATTATGTTGTTTAGGGTTCAAAATAATTTATATAATTAATAATTAAATAGTCCTTTAAGATTTACTTTAATAGATCTTTAAAATGCCATACTCAAGGAAAAAAAAAAGGCCTAGCAATATTTTATAATAGAATGTTTTTAAATGGGTTGTTGTCAAATAAAATATATCATTAAAGAGCATATCTATAACAAAAACGATGCTTTTAATAGTTAATATATTGCTCACATTTATATTTGCATGCTCTGGAAAAATTAACTTCCAGAAATTTAATAATATCTCCAGGAGCTACTTATGGGTGTAAAATTCCTCGTATGTCTAACCAATTACAGGATTGAGCCTTCAATTTTTCTGTTTGTTTGATCAAATGGGAAAAATATCTACTCAGTAGTCACTGGAGCTTTTGAGATCATAAAATTGGTTCATGTATATCTGTCTAACTCTTTGTACGTTTTTCCCTTCAATGAACAGTAAAGAAAGCAAATATCAAAAAATACCCCTGAAATGCAGTATACTTAACAGAATAATCCAAAAACTGTCTTTAGATTGATATTTGTATTTGCAGTGTTAAACACTGACCATTAGAAACATTAGATAATGTCATATAAATATAACTTTATCATTATAGTCTCATATATTTCTGTGTATACTTCTCATTTTCATTTAAACAGCATCATAGGTGTATGTGATATCTATGTATGCTCATATAGGTATATAAAAGTCTCATGTACTTAAAAGCACATTAGATTTAAATTATGCAGCAATGTGCCACCATAATGTATGTGGCAATTTCACTGAGTTCTGTTACAATGTTAGTTTCTGTTTACAAATTTAGATAGTTTTCATAATTACTGGTATTTTTTGAGGAAAAACAAACAAACAAATGAAACAAAGGGGGAAAAAACTCAACAAAAACAAACAACAAAAAATCCCAAACCTGCAATATGCAATGAAGATTCTTTTCATTCTGACAGAGAAAAACTATTCCTGTGGTGCTTAGGCACTTCACAAGAGAAGAATTTTTTGCAATATGATGCCTCCTGTGGTGCAGTGAGGCGTGAAGCAATACAAGAGGTAGATGGAACTGAAGAATGTCATATGAGGAAGCGCCACATCATAGGAAACATTCGCAAGTGGAAGACAGCTGTTGTTATGAACTATTAAAGACATCAGCAGGGTGTTCACTTCTTTCAAGGTTTCAGAAGCCTGAGATGGCATTTCCTTCTATCTTGCTCTCCCTACTGTCTGTCCTCCTCCCTCTCAAAAAAGGTATGCTAAATCAGGTACCTTTCATCCTGGTGTGCACTGAATCACAAGGGTTCTGCCTCCTGTTGCCCACTCTTTTGCCCTCAGTTAAAGATTACCTGGGACTGGGCATTACAGCACCAAAGAGAAGATCTCGTGCTTAAACATTTCAGGTAGGATTAAAGAGAGACGACAAGCAGACATGCTGAAAACCTACTGAAATGGCTGAAAGTTGGTATTGTTTGGAGAGAAATGTATTTATAATTTTATGCCTAGTGACATTAGAGATATCTTCAACTTAGTACAGTTATAAAGTATATGAATATTTAGTTTAGACACAATGACCACTGGTTTACAAGGATGGAGTAGAGGATGACATAACTAAAAGGAAACTGGATTAGCAGTAACATTGACTATTCTTATTAGACAAAATGTTAGTCCTTAGTTATGTGCCCATAACTCCTGGGACTTTAGTAACTTGTTTTACTTAAATAGAAATGTGATTAGCTATGAGTATGTTTTAACTTCTATCTTTCTCTCTCTCTCTATATATATATATATATACACACTCAAAATAACTGCCATGTATAGTTTTCCACTGTTTCTCTGCTTTCTCTTACAGGATTATAACAAAATAGTGGCCTAAACTTTTTATGCTAAAAACCCCTTAATGTCCAGGTTGAGTAATCTACAAATGATTTGCATAATGATTTCCTGCGAAGACTTATATGCAAGCTGTGGCCTTCATTTTTCCATAGGTCTTACACTGGTGAACTCCATTTATGATTGTTTCTGCTCCTGATTTAGATCAGTAAAGGATGATCAAGTAAAAGGATATGCAAAGGATGTGTCCAGAGTGCATTAGTCTGCTTCTTGAAGTTAGGCACTTCAGAATAGTGAAAAAAACCCTTTAAATTAAGTTTATATTCTACATCTGAGAAACTTAATTGGGGTTATTGTCACTTATTTAGCATAGTTCAAAATACAGCATGGTTCAAAAGCAACTGACAGAGGTCACATACAGCAGACATAAAATTTCATAGCATAATAGAGTTCAGATTCTGAAGGGCTCTTTTTCAGTATAGCTACATATAATGTAGAGTGACCCCAAAGCCCCAACAGCCATATAACAATATTAATAATACCGGGAGTAATATTTTCTCATCGGTTTACCTCATCTAAGAAAAAATTAGTAATTAAACACCAGAGATGTTTCTTCATTGTAATGTTTTCACAACTACAGATTCTTTAGAAAACAATACCTGCATTATCATGCTAAGGGAATGCAAATATTTTTAGGTTTGTACTTGTAGTCAAATATGAAGGGGTTTCTGAGCTTTTCATTCTGCCAGGGTCAGGTCTGTCTTTTAAGAAGATCTTTTTGTTTTGCTTTGTTTTAATGTAAATGCATCTATTGAGATATTTTAGCACTGAATGACAAAATTATTCTATGATGACCTGCATTTAAACACAAAATATATGATCTCTAGCAAAGCAATATCCTGATAGTTGCTAATTAAGGATCTTCTATTCTCTGGAAGAATGCTCTAGATAACTATTTCAATAGCTTTGTTCTCTTGTCGTTATTACACAATGTTTCTATTGCTTTTCACACATTTGTTGGTATCTGCCAAGCAGAACCAAATTTAGCCTGAAGCCTGGAGGAAGATAAAAGGGAAATATATTAGGCATATGGGTGATAATTTGGATGTGGAAGAAAAAGAAAAAGTGTTGACTATTTTATGCTCATATTTTTGGTTACACAACCTATATGCCAACTTTTGTATATACACATCATGTACAATTTCAGATGTCAAAGTCAACATCAGCAAACAAAAGTTGTATATGCAATTACACCCAGAGATTTGTATCCACCTTTTAATATTAGACAAACATACATACAGCAGCTTGTGTAGGAAAATCGACACAATCAGCAGGAAAATTCAGGGCATTTGGAAAATGTGGTATTACAATTCTGATCATTATTAGAAAGTGTTAACAGTATGCTGAAAAATATTTCTCCATATCTTTTCTGAGAGGATCAAGTCTTCACTGCATATTGCATCTTTCTGTGACACTTTTGATGATTACAAAGCTTTCCATCTGTAACAGGAATGGCATATATGTTCCAAAGCATTTCAAATTGTACCACGCATCCAAACTTTTCATTATCAGTACGCTGGAATTTTTTTCTTTACAATTATCAAGTTATTTCCTTTATAAAGGCTGCTTTATTTATAGATTTTACTACCTAATTAGTTCTAATTAAGAAAGAAATTTTCCTCTCAACTGTACACTTTACAGTTGATTGACATATCATATACAGTTTGAGCTTTCTGTTCTGTGTCAGTTGGGCCTGTTGCATTGCATGGATTAATGAATGCTGAATTGTTTTGAATAGAGCTTCTTAAAAAGTGCCAGAAAATATGTTCTTTCTCTCTTAGATGAATATAGTAGTTTGCTTTTTTGCCTGGCTATCCTAAAACATTCACAGTCCCTTTGCAAGTCAGCCATTGCAAAATGAAAAGAAAAACTGATCTCATTAAAATTGCAGACCTATAGTGAGTCAGGCTTTCCCAGTGTTCTAAGTAGTGGTACTGAAGGCAATGTATAGCTAGAAATGAAACTGCTCTGAAGTAAAAGTGGTTTGTGAATTCTTATTATATTCTGAAGCTTTCATATCTGTGTACCATGACCTATATGGGTTTTTGTGATTACAGATTTTTATTCATTATATTTAATTGTAAATGAGAAGTGTACTTTATACTAATCACAGTATATTCTTTGTTCAGATCTGTGTGATCTGCTCAGAGTCAGATCCAGAAGGACTTTATTTGAGACTTTATAATGTAATTCACTTCATGTAGAGATGGTCTAAACTTAATCCATGAGATCACTTCCTTCTTGCTTTAAAAGTAGAGTAGTTCAGTATATAAACTCATATTAAGTAGAATAGAATATTCGCGGTAGATTCATTCTGCAAATAGATTTATTTTTTAATTGAACCTTAACATTTAAATTTAAATGAAAGGCATGAAGGGGTCTTAAATTTCTTTCAGGAGAGGAATGGTTAGTTTCCTTTAAATGAAAGGCATGAAGGGGTCTTAAATTTCTTTCAGGAGAGGAATGGTTAGTTTCCTTTAAATGAAAGGCATGAAGGGGTCTTAAATTTCTTTCAGGAGAGGAATGGTTAGTTTCCTTTTTAAATTCTATTGCTTTTACTCAAATCACAGAATAGCACATAGATGTGAACATTAATAAAGACACCATTTTTGGAGACTTCTGGACTGTAACAGCTCTGAATAACTTTTAAGCACCACACAAATGTTCAAGGTGGGATTTTTTTGAGTAACAAAGCTTTAGTCAATAAATAGGAAGTGATTTTTCTTCCTAAGTTTTCAATTTTAAACCAAGAAAACACTTGTGGAAATCACAATCTGTTTTTCACATAGTCGCCAGTATATTGGGGATTATTTTTGCTGTCTAAGAATCAAGTATATTAAAAACTGGGCTACAGAGCTATTCTTGTCTGGCATTGCATGCATTAAAAGTGGTCTGTTCTCAACAGAATAGTATCTCAAGGAGTTGTCAGAACTGCCATACGCTCAGTAAAATGCCTTCCCTGGTGCGTGAGATATATTAAACTTGTGAAGACCAGTGCTCCTTTGAATCTGTTGAAATAACTAGCTGTCAGTCACTATGGAGATTGGAGAAGAAAAAGCCCCCTGGTGATACAACTTGTCACATCTTTCTCCCACCTTTCTCCCACACTTGCGTGCACAAACATACCCACATTTCCAAAACAAAACAAGAAAATGGTGTGCTATATCTACTGTTTCATACAATTCAGTACTGTTTTTTAAAAAACAAACCAAAAAACCAAACCAAAAAAAAAAACCAAAACAAAACAAGAAAAGAACCACGCCAGCTGCCAAAAATTACTGCAATCCAGCTTTTATTTTTTAATTATTATTTATTTCTACAACTCCGGACACTGTTATGTGGAAACACTGCTAAAACTAAGAAATTATTAAAGGAAAAAAGTTTGAATATTTTTTACTGTATTTGAAGTACTTCTTTCATGAATGGTAGCATGCCTACCTCAACTAAATAAGGAGCTATTTTGAAGTGTGTATAATAATCAGAAATATTTTGAATGAACTTTTGATTTTTATGTTGATAGTTCTGTTGATAAACTCTCTGTAACAATGTGCCTTGGTGCTGCTGTCACAATACCATCACCTGACACAACTTTAAGCTACCTCATCCAAAATGATGCCTTAAAATATTTATGGACTTTCTTGAGAAACTTCTGGGCAATAAGGGAACACTGTGAAACATCTACCTTTGATATGGCATGATTATTTCAGATGGTTTCTTAGATCTAATTTCAGAACACTAATTTCAGAACATTTCAAGATGTTCCCCTGTGCAACCTGGTGAGCCATTTCCAGTACTATTGATGGTTTTACCTGAACAAAATCCCACTCTTTAATCACTGGTATCAGTTTACTTTCCAGAGCACTTAATTGTCTAATGTTCAAAGCACACATAAATCAAATGGTAATTTAAGAATTTAATTATGCTAAAAGCACTGGTAAATTGAATAGCAAAAATGACTGGCTGCCCTGATAGTCCTGATTTACAAAAAGGAAAAAAGGTAAATATAACACTCAAAGAAGTGGAAGTAGCAAGACAATATGTCAAGAAGTCTTGAACTGTTAAATTACTATGGCAGTAGAAGTATCTCTGAGTTACTGCACTGATTTTTAGCAGAGAAGAGGAAACAGAACTTCTCATTGAAAAAAATACTCCAATTAAAACTACTCTGAAATTCTAGTATAATCAGTAGTAATAGGACACATTTTTATTAGTGTCTGTACATTAGGAGAAATGTACATAGTTCTAACAACCTGATGTGAATATTGCATGTATTCTATTAATTTTGTGCTTGACAGTGGAAGTGTGATTATCAGAATCAGGAACGTGTCATTATTTTCTAAACAGAGTAGGAAACATTGGAAAGCTTTTGATGAGAAGAATATAGAATTATTTTGCAGAGACTGGGAAAGATTAATTTAGTAATATCTTATTAACCTCTAATTCTTACAATTTTATGATCATTTCTTATGTAATCTTTTTCAGTGAAATGGAAATATGCCTGCTGAAGATTGTAGGATTCATTATTTTAGACTCAAATCAATAATTCATATATAATATTTACTGGTATTAAAGCATTGCATTTTAGGCTGAATTCTGTTTCTTCCAGTTCTCAGAATGTTCCCATCCATATCATTCTTACATATTATTTCCATCTGAAAAGTAGTCAAAAGTTTGGTGGGGGGGAGTGTCTTTCTTTCTTGTTTTGTTTCAGTGGGGGTTTTTTAGTTTGTCTTCCATTTTTGTTTTGTTTTGGGCTGCTTTTTAAACATTTTTATTGGTCACACGTAGTTTAGTCACACAGACTGACTTCAAGTAACTTGTATAACTGTCTGAATGTAAGGCTTATTCCTTGGGAGCTAGAAAGTAGAGAATTGCTAGATTCTGTAATCTTCCAGGGAATTAATCTCAATCATTTTCCAATCTACCTCTTTGAGGATGAATGCACAGTAGAGATGCTGGTAGAATCAATTAATATTTGACTCAGTAATGCGTGAAATTTTTAAAATACGGAATTATCCATCTAAAACTGGGAGATGAATGTAGCTGCTGTCAGGTGTTCTGTTGGTACTATTGTTTTGCTGAATTTTTTAGCCTTCTCTTTACTTACAAATGCAGTTACCAGGAGAAGGTCTTTTTAATGCAAGAAGTACTTATGTCAAGAAAGAACCTTTCTCTTGAGAAATATGGATATTGCAAAAAGAGATTACACTTTTCAAGAAAAGGGCATTTTACCACAAAAAGGACAGATACTAGAAAAGTATGTGAATATTCTTCAATTTTTATTAAGCTAATTGAAGTTTTACTCATGATGAATTCAGGCTTATATCAAGTGTCATCAGTTTCCATTATGAATTGGATATCTCTCCTTTATATAAGATTAGAAAATGCTCAACTGATACTTTCCATGGAAATTAGAAACTATGACACTGTGAAAGTTTTGGAAACAGTATTTGGATAGTAATTGAATACTTGGAAAAAGAAAAACTTTCTTAACAGCATATTTCATCATTTGTGCTCTTTCACAGAGTTTTAAGTCTGGTGAAGGGGGAGAATGACACATTATGTTTTTCTTTTTTTCTTTTCTGCAGTTCCTATTATCATCATGTGAACAAGAGAACAGATCCATAACTGCCATGCTACTTCTGCCTGACATGTGTGTGATATCAGTCATCAGATGTAATGGCCCTGCTGCCATAACGCTGCTAAAACAGGGGGAAAAATTTAAATGATAGCATCCTTCTTTTCTGACCAAACTTTCACAATGACCACATGTATTTAGTTTCTCTAGGGAATACTGCCTTTTATTTGTAAGAATAGAGTGTTTCCAATGATCTTTTCCCAACTATTTCATACATTACTTTGTGTCATGACTTGATTAATAATTTATGGATATCTGTATAAATCAGGAAGAGCTGCTGAAGCACTGAGACAGTTCTCTAGGAGAGAAAAATTAGACTATCTCTTGCTTCATCATGTCACAGAGAAATTATGAACCAACAGCAATTTCTATTATTAGAATCACTTTTATTATTCTGATAGATTTCTAATACTTAGTTCTAATAACTTCTGTTACTAAAACATTTCTAAAACTCACATTTCTCACATTGTTCCCTAAAACACCTATTTTTTCTCAAAAGAGAGCCACAATGTCCTTAACCCAGAAACAAATACCTATAATGATGAGATATATCTGCAGAAAGTTGCTGATTTACATTGAAATTATTTTTAAATAGTCAGTTTATATGTTCTGAAAGGAAATCTTGTCTTTTAACAACTTCCTACCCCCCTCCCCCTCAATTCAGAATAGAATAGAACAGAACTGTTTTAGTTGAAAGGAACCAATACTGACTCTCAAGTCCAACTGCCTGACCAATTCTAGGCTGATCAATTTAAATTACACTATTAAGGACCTTGTCCAAATGCCTTTTAAACACTGACAGGCTTGGGGCATCAGCCACCTTTCTAGGAAGTCTCTTCCAATGTTTCATTAAATTCTTACTAATGTCCAGAGTCTAATGTCAAGAGACAGCTCTAATGGCCATATAGCTCTTAAAATAATTTATCTTGGTTTTTTCATTCTTTTAATTCTTCTCTTAATTTCCAAAATTTCATTAAATGCAACTTAAATTCAAAGAAATATTTTCCTTTTCATGAAGTTCTGTCATTGCTATGTGTTTCAAGCACACACTAACGATCTTATTGTTTAATGCTATAATATGCTTAACTGACCTTCATTTCCTAACATGTTGTTTGAGTTTACTCCAATCTTAAATCAGCATGCTGACAAGCAGGCTCTTTATTTTCCTTTTCCCACTGTTTTAAGTCTTTATTGTTTTTAACTTAACTTAGTGTCATGTTCCTGTAATCATGATTTTATTTTCCCATGGGGAGATGAAGAAATGGGTAAACATCTAATGCCCAAGATAAAGGTGGAGATTTTTTGTTGTTGTTGCTATTGTTTGGCTTAAAGATACTAAGAACTAAACCCTGGCATTTAATAGCAATGATAGTACTGAATTAGGTGGATAATAAGAATGTCCATGAATAAGAAATAATACATTTGGTAGAGTACAAAGAATTGTTTTTTTCTCTCTCTGATAAGACCTTATGTACCAACCAAAACAAAAATAGGGAGCCCTATCTGGAGGTGTACTGACCTACCTACATTTGTATCATTAGCATTAATCTAAAATGTATTTCCATCCTGAAACAGCTATCTCTCTACAACAGGCTTATGTAAAATCTACGTTAGGTTTATGTGCTATAGTTAACAATGAGATGCAACACTAAGACTTATCCAGTCTGAAAAACCCCAATATTTTTAGGCTTTCCTTACAGGAGATAGGTGACATTTGAGATTGCTAAACTAGCAAAAAAATGTGAAGTAAGCCAAACAAGCTTCCAAAGAAAATGAAACTCTTACGAAAGAAAAACCAGATACTTGCAGAAAATATATGACATATCCACTCTGAGAAAGAAAAATGAAGTGTAAAAAGGCTTTTGAAGATCTTCAGTATATTATATTCAAATGCTACTGGGTTAGTGTAGTAAAATAGTTATTATTTTCCTGGTTTTTATTTTTTAAATCCATGAGATTTTCCCTATTAGATAATAGTAGTTACCTATCAAACATAAACTGAAGGATAAAGTCTTTAAACAAGAAATTCGAGTTTGTGATATAGAAAAATCAAACAGACTGAAAGAAAAATGTTGTTTTCTGTTTCAGCTGCAATCCATTTTGTTTTTAGGACTGGATTTTCCACAAGCTATATGTCAAAAAGTAAACAACACTTGCAAACTCAAAATTGAACATACTTTTAAATAAAGTTTGTAGATTCAAATATTTTATCCAGGAATCTCCTCTAGAATATACTAGTAAAATAAAAATAATAATGTGTAAATATACCTAGCTTATGCATGTTAGGCAAGTGACAAGGCAATTTAAATCTGAGTGAATAGGCTGTAGAAATATTTAATTTATAGCTCTAGAAGATAATATATAACAAATCTGGGAATGCATTTAAATAATTCCCCTGTGGAGAAAAAGAACAATCTGTATCAACCTTTCTTGGGGAAAAATATAAAACAGAGGGATACATATGAAAAAAAGAATAAATTTAAAGATCCATTTCATCCTCTGCTTCTGGGAAAAGGGGTCCTGTGATGATCCGAATTCATAGGATATGCAGAATGGCAATGTGCCTCTTTATAGTTCAATCATACCTAGAGATAAATTCAGAAACATGAACAAAAATGCAGGAAATTCTTTCCTTACCATCTCCGAACTATCAACAGAGCAGAACTGCATCTTTGTCCCACTTGCACCTCAAAGCATAGATCACACCACCATTTGTGTTAGGAGCACTATAAAGCAATTCCTGCCCTAGACAGCTTCAAGGATAAAAGCATGAGATGCAGGACAGATTAGACAATTAAAAACCCAGAGAGGATCAGTAAGTTCTATTTGAAAATTTATAAAAATTTTGATTTATATGGGACTTTAAATTAGTAAACAGTATTAGCATCACCAACAATTACAGGTTTTAGAAGCTGTGAAACCTAAATGTAATTTGAGTGATGGTGTAATTCTAATACTATTGCTATTTCTTGGGCTTTTTTCTGTAAAACAAATAAACAAACTAAACCCCTATACATTTTTTTTATGCTTTTACACTAACAAAGGCAAGCCCAAAGGGGAAAGAAAGCATATCTTAAAGCTAACAATGAGATAATTCATTAATCTTTAGTTAATGAGATCAATTCCTAATTTACACAATTGTTCAATTTAGGTCTTGTTTCAGGAGTTAAGTAAGACCTTGGTACTGTGTGTAGAATTAATTTCACCCAATAAAAAGGGGCCTTTGTACTTCTTTATCTAATTGCTACAGACTTACTTTTTGTAAGTTTTAAATAAAGATTAGATTACACCATTGATGGATAGGTTGGAAAAGCTCCCTGATACTTTATTTTGCTTGTATTTATGTGAAGAATACACATTAACACTTTGATTAACAGCTACAAAAGTCTAGGAAAGAACTACTGTAATTTAGCAGAAAGACTTGAATAAATAAATAAATAAATAAAACTAATTAATTAATGGATTGATAGATAATTCTCCTATGAAATATTTATTTCTGAGTCAGTTTGGCAAATTAATCACAGTGTTTTCTATTTAGATCTGCAGTTTTGATCAGGATCAACTTTATTAATAGACCACCCTCCGATGAAGATGCAGATATTTTCTCTCAAGATGTTAAGGCTCACTAAAAATGTCAGTTCTGTATATATCCTTCTATTTAGATCATTTTATTAGCACCTTGTTACCTTAGCCACATCAACACAAGGTCACGAGTTAACAGCACTTAGTATCTTCATTCATTTTTATTAAATATTTCTAACTTTTTATAAAAGGTGATAAAATTAGAAACTTGCACATATAAAAAGAAAATATTTTATTTATAAAATATGTAAAATTTTTAAGTTTTCAAAAATTATGTACCTGAGGTGCATTTCTCAATTTATCTTCTTAATATATATATTAGACATTGAAGTAATGTCCCAAGTAGATTGTTATTGTAAGTTGGTCATTTAGATTTTCAAAATCTTTAACCTTTACAATTTGTCTTCTATCGTGGTTTGAAAGCAAAACGAGTGAGAGGCTCCAAGTCAGAAATACAATTTAATAAGAAGAAAGGTAAAAAGGTAAAATAAAATAAAATAAATGCAATAACACAAAAGACCACTGACAGAGTCAGAATACAACCTGAGCAGGATGGTGGAAGCAGTCCAGATGAGGTGCTCTTCCTGAAGCAGTGATCCTGTAGAAAGGTCTGGTAGCTCTGGTCCTCTGGGAATCCAGTGGGTCAGGGCTGCTTGTACTGTCCAAAATCCCAGATTATATCCAGGTGAGAATGCTTGGCTCCTCCCCCTGGGTGGAGCATCTCCCAATGGGATGATGAGTCGTGAAGTGGGTCCTTGATGGCCCATTAAACAGAGATAACTCCTGGAGGGAGTTACCTGTGAGTCATGGGCAAGGCGTTGATGGGCCATTAGCAGAAGACACCCCAAAGGCCATTAGCAGAAGAGGCAGGGGGCCTGGGAAGACACTGCCCCACCTGGTTTAACAGTTCATGAAGATGGTGATAGAATAAATACTTTGTGTACATCCTACACTACAACCCAGGACACTTCTTTATGATGCCATAAATATAGCCAAGATGCATAGTATGACCAGAAAGAAAAACTGTCATACATCCAGGTATGGAATTAAGGCTTTCATATACAATTTAACAAACTGAGCTAATACAGATATTCTAAGTCCACAGATGAAAACACCACTAAGAAATCACCAAAATTGAAGTGTGTAGCACTTTTGGGTTCCCAGGAACAGGCTTTTTTAGCTTGACATTAGCCATATAAAAGGGAAGGTTCTTACCTTAGGCTAGTCTTCTTTAACAGATAGTGTAGAAAGAAAATACTTCCACCAAGTGTCCTTTTCATACCCAGTACAGTGTAGCAGAGTAGGGGAGATAAAACTCTGAGTCAGACATGAGAAATATGGCTCTGTTTATGTGGATGATTATGATTAGATCTTTTGCAAATAAAATATCTAAATACTGTTAATGCAGTATATAATACAAGCAGGTTTCACTGGAAAAATACAGGTTTGCAGTCATCAGCTTTATAGAATTCACAGTTACAAAGCAGCAAAGCACCTACCTGGCTACTTTAGGATTTTATCTCTATAAGGGACCAAATCTTAGTGTTTTTACACACATGTCCAAAAGTGGGTATTCCCTATCTTTGGGCTGGATGTACCCTGCAGGCATCTCTGTCAAGGCAGGGGGCAATCTGCTTAGATGGAAGCTGCCTGCCACCTCTGGAGACCAACTTGCCTGGTTGGCCCAATCTCCAGCAGCATTTCATAACTTTTTTGTAAGCCAATGTGTACCAAAGTCAGTTGAAATCATCCCAGCTCACCTATCTCTGGAAGGCATTCATGAGGTTAACACCCAGACAATTCATCCTGAAATTTCCTCCTCATGCTCTTATTTTAGGACTAATCTCGTCAGAGACAATCCCAGGGGAGAGGGTGTTTGTGGGGAGTAAAAGAAGCATGGGAAGACCCAGCTATCTTTCATCTCTATTACAGACAGAGGAAGTTAAGAGAATTATAAGGACAAAATGGGTAGCCTTAGGTATTTTAAGGTAAACATAATGAATCCCAAATGCAATAATTGCTGAGAAAAAGCATACATTTCATTTGTATATGACTGAAATACAAAACAAGTAGGAAAGAATTCAGTAAAAATTCCGCTGTTGATATACAGTGGAAGAGTTAAAAATTAATGTTTTCCACTGTCCTATGGATTCCCAAGAGCTATGAGAACTGATTTTAAATTCTTGCTCGGCCTGTCTGGTGATTTATTTAGTGCTTTCTTCCATGCTGCTGTTAGGGAAGTATGTGCATGGAGGCAAAACATCAGACTGGAGTAGGGGTAAAGTACAATATGAGTGAGTACACTACAAAAAAGGCAGTTTGAGGAATTTAAAGGAATATTAATCCCATCTTCTGTTTATCATCTTTTAATGATTAATCCTTAAAAAAATATATTTCAGAGTATTCAGTACTCATAAATCCATTTTTTGGGTGAACCAATGTCACTCAAGAGAAGAAAGCTCCTGGAAGCTTCAATTATCCTGGAGAAGAAAGCACCCTAAAAGACCTTTGTCACCTTCATATTCATTGGAGAGGAAATCTTTCCAAGGGAGAGAGTTAATTCAGTAGAGACTCAGTAATGGCTGCAGCCTTCTGGTTTTGCCAAACCATGTACTATAATAATACATAATTATAATAATGCCAAAACATTGCTCTCTCTTGATCTTGTTTTGTCAACCTACCAGTCTGCTTTAAGCAAGAAAGACTGTATAGTTCAGTGTATCTCAATTAGACATTATCCATCTGAAGGTCTTAGCCCTTAAGTACATGACCTTGACTCAGTTAAACAATCAAAGCCATGCTTACAAATGTGTCTATGATGTGTCTTGCTGAATCAGACACTGGCCTTGTAATATGTTGGGAACACACTGCTTGAGGTGCCCTCAGTCATTTTTGTAATAAATAAGTTCTTGCTGCCTCAGCTGTTCTCTATTTATTTGCCATTTACTTGCTACAAGGCATCCTGTTGGGAATCACAAGATGCAATATGTAACACAGAACCACAAATGAGACATTTTTTTTTAATTTTATGACCACTGTGAAACAAAATTAGCTATTTTTCCATCTTGTGTTATTCTAGCACAAAGTGAAAAAAAATGCATACCATTGTTTTGGTGGTGTCATTATTATATATGATGACCTCAAAAGTGATTGCAAAAAGATGCAAAAAGCATCTCATCAGAGTAGTAGTAACTATTACATTGTATGATAGTTTTATATTGGTTTATATCTCTTTCTCCACTTTTGATTGCAGAAAAAATCCTTAAAATTTTATCAACAAAGGAATCTGGGGAATCCGTTATATTGACTGTTCAAAAACAATGTTGAATTAGTTTTGAAGTCCAGAATTAACCAAAACCCTACAACAAAGTACTGCATTATTTTCCATCATACAAGGAGTGAGAGCTACAGAAAATGTAGTTATGACCTTTTCCAGAAAAGAAAAGTCATATTAAGCTGTCCTGAGTTTGTAGTAGACTACATTTGGTTTATTTTAATTTTAGACTTATGAACTGAAATAAATCTGAATAGCAAAGAAACAGTGACATATTGTTTATATGTGCAAACTTTCATTTTGCAAACTGATAAAAGCATCCCTTTGAATTCTACAGTCAATAGAATAATGATATAATTCTGTATCTCATTTTGATAAAACTTTTCCCAAAAAAACAAAGACTTTTTACAAATCTTTACTTCTCATGCTGATTTTTTTTCTGAACAATATAGAGCATTTACTATTAATCTATATGACAGAATGGTTAAAATTCTAATCAAATACATGGAATAAAAATAAATTAATATTCTGAGCAAAAGCTTACATAAAACAGAATTAACTGCCTTGCTCTCTTGCACAGAAGTCTCAAACAGTGCTAACAAGCATCCCTTAGCAAGTTTGTCAGTATTACTGTAGAACATTTGCACATTTCCACCATCTTCTTTAAGCATGCCTGTGACAACAGCAGTTTGTACTTTATCTGTAGTGACTTCTCTGAAATGTCAGCAGACTGGGTTTTTTAATATGAAACAAGACTTCCTGTTTTGGTTTGGTTTGGTGGTTTTGTGGTTAATTTTTAGATTATCAGAGAGAAGTGTTCCTAAATAAGAGTTCACGACTGTAGTGTTAATGCAATTTTTAGAGAATACATTAAGGCTGTTCTTTAACTCACTGATTTCAATCATCAGAAAATCATCTAATTAAAGTTAGTAATTGTTGGTTTATTGGTAGTCAGTAGTGAGAGGCACAGATTAAATGGGTCCTCTACAAAGAACTTTGGGGTGGGTTGAGCCTGTCTGGAGGCAAGGTGCCAACAAAACTACCCTGACAGCAGAGTAGTATTCTCTGCTGAATATGAGAAAATGAAATGGAAATCTCATGAGTGAAGATAAAGACAGGGAAATTATTCACCTATTATCATTATATGCCAAACCAATTTGACTTAGGGAAATTATTTTTATTAAAAAGTAGTAACTATTCTAATGCTTGGGCTCTCTATGGGCTTCAGCTTCTTTCAGGGGACATTGATCTGTTATGGCTTGGGTTCCCCATGGGCTGCAGTGTGGAAATCTGTCTCACCATGGCAATTTCCAAGGATTACAGCTCAATTTTGGCTCTTCCCTCAGGGCACCCCCTCCAATTTTTTCCCTGGCCTGTGTGCCTGCAGGGCTCTTTCTTTTATATTTCCTCACTCCTCTCCTCTGGCTTCAGTTGCACAGCAGGTTTTACCCTTTCTTAAATATGTTATCAAAGAAGTGCCACAAATGTCAATGGTGAGCTCAGCTTTGTCCAGTGGTAGGTCCATCTTGGAGTCATCTGAAAGTATCTCTGTTTGATATGAGAACAACTATTGGTGTCATCTCACAAAAGCCACAACTGCAGCACCATGAATTCTTTTGCTTAACATTGGAAAAATTGCCATATCCTTCAGTATGTTAAAACAACAACAAGCTATTTAGAGTACTGCTGGATTTTTATTTTAATGCAGATGCAACCTTTTCCCTTTATTTTCATTAAAACAAATTCTACTTGCCAACTCCAAAACATGACCTTGACCAAAATGTTACATAGTTACATATCAAAGCATTAAAAGCATATAATCAGGTTTTAAAGTATCACTTCAAGTCATTATTCTTCATCACTGCATAACAGCACTACAAAACTTGGAGAAAGCTGGATACCAGCTTAATGCCAACTACAGCTATATTTCATCAGCTAAACAGCTCACAGTGGTTAGGATATGCTGTGCATTTAGACCATTTTTTGGTTTGTTTGTTTGCTTTCAACTGATTTACTGCATGTGTTATCCAAATTCAGAGGAAAGCATTTCCTTTTAATGCTTTAAATTTATTTTATTCAAATATTGAAGCAAATCGATTTGTTTATTTAACATACAAAATCACTTAATCTCTCTGAATAATTACTCCTCTGTTTTCCTGTACATTAAATATCATACTAAGAGATTTTACAAAGAAGTTAAACGTGTATTATTCAATCCAGTAGCTAACTATTTGATTGGAAGCTAAATGACCTCAACTACAACTCTTAACCACTTTTAACCAATTACAGAAACCAGAGGTAATTTTTTGTTCCCTCCAAGTGTTCATTCCAGGCTGGGGAAGTGAATAATGGAGTTAGCAATTTCTGTGTTTTAAAAAGTGATGCATTAAAAGAGATTTTTGTTAAGGTCTAAATTACTGGGTTTTTTCTATATTGATTGAAAAAGGGGAAATCTTTCTCATAGGAGAAAATTAACTAGCTATGTTCTCTGCTATATGGCTATAGAAACATCCATTATTTAATAGTCCTGCAAAGTACAAAAGACTCTTTTAAGGATTGTAATGTCCACATAACCAGTAAAACATTGTCTGTACATTATTTTCGCAATAGAGGCTTTCAGCAAAGAACTTACATTGATCAAAATCAGACAGCATTTCTAGGTAAATTCTTGAAATAAAATTTAAAAAATGTAGTATTCTTTAACTTTAGATATTAGCTGACTAGCTTGAAAAAAGAGATGGAAGAGACACTTAAAATATCATCCATGGATACACTTTGATGTATCATCAAAGATACTGAAACTGTTTATCAGTTTGTTATAAAAATGCAAATAATAAAGCCAAGTAATTTTATTTAATTTGAAATATGTGCTTAATTTTATTCAAACAGGAAGGAAATATGAAAGTTTTAAAGGTGAACAATCTTTGTATTTATAAGTACAGCAATCAATGTTACAAATTCATATTTGTTTTCAGCAGAATTAATTACATTAGAAAACAGAATGATTTTCCTTTACAAATAGTTAAGCATACCTATGAGAGAATCCAAATAGATTGAAAAGGCTAAATCTCATTCCATCTTTCTGAGCCATGAGAGTTTTTGGCAGCATGCTTGAGGGATTCATATTAGGACCTATGCAATTTCTTCACAAAAACTATTAAATTAACTATATATGAGGATAAAGTATTCTAAAAGTAAAATTATTTGGAATTTTAAGAAAAAAAAAGGAAGGATGATTCTAAAGGTTGAGATCTATGGATATGCATGAAATTTTAGCAGAATGCTCTAAGAAGTAACTTTAATGTGTTATTCTTTGTCTTAAGCACTCTTCAAATTTGATGTTAATATGGTAAAATAATCTTCTGAATGTATTAGTGATATATGAGAAAAGAAAACTCTGTATCTGAAACAGGCTGTAAATATTTGTAGTTTTGGTGGTGTATTTGATGCACCATGTTTAGGAGAGTTCAGTAAGCAATTTCTTGGATGGGATAAAACCAAGGATGGGCACAAAAAGCAAAGAAAATCCCAGGCCAAAATTTATATGAAAATAGAGCACATAGTTTCAGGGTCTTATTTCCTTTTTACTATAGAAATCAATTTTCTTAATAGAATTTTAAAACAAATTGTCAGTGGATTCCTGCCACCTCATTTTAATTACCTTGTTGATGAGTCTAACTTAGAAACATTTAATTAAATACAAACTTTCTAATTCATGGATCTTCTTTGGATTTGTCAGATGGTCTAATTTGACTACCAGTCTGTGTTAGGTTACTGTAGTAAAATGCTGACAGACCACAAAAAGACATACATGTTTGGCTTCCAGAAGCTGCAGAATCTGCTTCTGCACAGAAAATCAAGAATCAGATCAACTGTGATGCTATTCATCTAAATAGGTATTTAAGAATTTAAAACTAAATTTTCACCTATATTTTCAAACAGACATGCATATTGTTGGTCATGAATTAATACTGGAAGTACTTTTGGAAGATGATGGAAGTAAGCAAACCGTAAAAGCCGTATTTAATAAAACATTTGGTGTGAGAATCTCCTCTACAAATTTAGGAAAAACACAATGTCAATATCATGGTTGTTCAAACTCCTTTATGACCAATGGAAGGAAAATGACTTTTAAAGGGCATAACTGATTTGATTTCAGTTACCTACAGTAGGATGAGACTAACCACACTCCAAAACAGCCTCTTCTTTCTACCAACTAAATTCAAAGGAAAAAGAGATTTTTAACTGATTCATTCTGATTAAAATTCCTACAGTAACTAGATTAAATTTCATAAGCATATGTCTTTAACAGTACTTAAAATGATCTTGGGTACCTGAGACTGACTACTCAAGCTGGTAGATAAACCACAGGTTTTCTCTGCCTATGAACTATCCACTGCAAAACAAACAATATGTTCAAAGACATCTTAAATAGTGCTAAACATCTGAGTTTCAGCAAGATAATTTAGCCTTTGAAAACAAGTTAAAGTCAAAAATTAAAAGAGTGAGTGAAATAAAGGGATGACATCATAGCAGAAAATAAAACATCATAAATGTTTTTCATGCTACATTTCTATGTGATAAAGAGTCAGAAGGCAAATGTCACATTCCTTAAATCATCAAGAGATTAATACCTACTGAGAACATTCCATAAAACAACCATAAAACCAAACCCCTGGAGCTGCTACTCCTCCATCACGGAATGGTTGTGTAAGTTGACTTCAGAGCTATGTAAGACATGAGGCTCAGCTGCCCCATTTAATTGTTTGAGATTTTTTTTGGAGATGGTGGTGGTGATAATACAGGGGGGATGTGTGTGCACGTGTGCATTTTTCTTGTGCTCGGGAGTCTGGGGATTTAAACACCAGCAATCTGCATAGTCATTTAAATTATTTTGTGCTCAGCTAAGGGCAGATAAAAGGTGCAATTCATTTGGCAATTTAGGTTGCTTAAGTGCTTTCTTTCTGTAGACTTCAAGGGCACGAGTCATTACAATCCCTCTGGCAGGAACATGACACAGCTTCACCACAGGAGCTGTGTTTGACTTCTGTATGAGCTGTAGGGCCACTCTGCACAAGGCATAATCAAAGATTAAATCAGTTTCACAAGGCCTCAGATTAAAAGTCCGGGTGAGGGTGACAAATTAAACAGTGATTAGGCTTTCAAAGAAGCTTAAAGATTTATACCTTTGAAAAAAATAAATTTACCGTAAATACTAAGTATTAAAAAAAGTTCTAAAAATATATGCTAGAGAACATTCTTGCTTTATCAGAAAGACGAAGTAAAATTGTACCTCTTTTCCTGCTTTGAGTTCTATAATTATTGAGCTGAATTTAAACAGAAAAATACACGTGAGGGGCTGATTATAGTGCATGTATTGATGTGATATCTGCATAGATAAGTGATTTTTTTATTATTAGTGTTATATAAAGAGAGTATGGAAATTTGTAAGTAAAATCAAAAGTGAAAAAGAAAAGTAGTTCTGGCATCTTAAAATCGTAATCCTTGTTCTGCAAAGCTGCTGCTTATAGCATTTTTAATGTAATATAATATTTTAAAAGAATTCAGGATTAGACATACCTATATTTTACCTTAGTTTTGACATTTTAAACGTACATATCATCATATCTTGTTATTATCAAATATTGCTATGCTAGAAAGGTCTAAACAAAAATAAGGATAGAAGTGTATATATTTTAACAGTAAGTTCTCAAAGAGAGTATGTCTCTAACTAACCAAACAGTTTAGTAGAATTGTGTTCTAGACTTTATTTTGCATCTTTGCCAGTCTCCTCCAAAATATTTCCATTATTTTACAAGTTTTGATTCAATCAGTTATGTCACCAAAATTAGTCACAATATCTTTACTCAGTCACTGAGTGCTGGACAAATGTGAGAAACATCTCATAAGTCCTTTGAACTAATTTTTTTTTTTCATTCTGGATGTACTGAATTTCATATCAACACAAGAACACCTGATGGACAGGATGCCACCTAGAGGGACCCGGACGAGCTCAAGAAGTTGGCACGTGGGAATCTTACGAGGATTAGCAAGACCAAGGGCAAGGGGCTGCACCTGGGTCAGGGCAATCCCCGAGCTCAAAACAGACTGGGGAATGAACAGATCAAGAACAGCCCTGCCAAGAAGGACTTGGGGGTGCTGGTGGATGAGAGCCTGGACATGAGCCAGCAAACCAATTGTGTCCTGGGCTGCATCAAAAACAGCAGGCCAGAAGGGCAAGGGAAGTGATTCTCACCCTTTACTCAGCTCTGGTGAGACCCCACCTGGAGTCTCATTGTGCAGCTGCAGAACAGAGTGATGGAGAGGCTTTGATGGCTTTTGTCTGGCATTTGTCTGGCATTGGTGCTTGCAAACACACAGATAATGCAAAAAGTTGTTAAGAAAAGGGTAGTACAAGGACAATTTGACCTGATGCAGCTTTAATCCACGTCAGATGAACTTTCTCTGGAAGTTGTTTTCCAGAAATGGCTTTTCTGAAATATCTCAAATGTTTAACTCCAAGAATGGGCAAAAAAAATTTCCTTGACTGGACTCCCATCATCTTATCAGCATAGTACAACTCACATGCAGACTGAAACTGCTTTACTGTCCTCACTGATCACAGCCTGACACGCAAACACAAACAGCTCCAACAGCCTTATCCTATTCCCATTTCTGGCTCATCAAGATTAAGGTCCATTAGTGCAAAATATATCCATACGTACCATGTGGATTTTGGCTGCCCTCAAAGCCATCTCTTCCCCTGGCAGAACAAACCCATCTCAGACTCTCCTCACAAAATGCTCCAGTCCTGACCATCCTAGTGGCCTCCTCTAGAGCTGCCCAGTTTATCAGTGTCTTTCATGTGCTGTGAACCCTAGAACTGGATACAGGTGTACTCTGATGAGTGTTGACTAGAAGGGGATGATCACTGTTCAACTGGCTGTGCTCTTCTTAATACAACACCCAGTGCTGCTAGCTTTCATTGCTTCAGGACACACTGCTGACCTTCTTTGAGCCTGTTGTCCCCAGGAGCCTCTAGTACTTTAATGCAGAGATGAGTCCCAGACATCAAGTTCCCAGTCTGAAAGTTGCAGAAATGTTGTCCATGTGCCTTTATCCTTGTTGATTTTCACAATGTTCCCAGGGTCCTTTTCTTTGTCTGGTTCCTTCTGGGTGGCTGCCCTGTATCAGCTGCACTTCCAGACTGTCATCAATCACAAACCTGATGATGGTGCTTCCTGTCTTCTCCTCCTGCCTCTTCATAAGCAGGAACTCAAGGGGATAGGTGCCCCTATAGATTACCAAGGAACTCCATTTGTAACCAGCCCAGTAATCTCTATCCTTTGAACTTGATGATACAGGCAATTTTTACTCATCTGGATGATGCAAACTGGATGCAAGGATGCTGTGGGAGCCCATGACAACAGCCTTCAGAAATTTAAGGTAGAAAAATTCTGCTGCTCTTTCCTGATGGAAAGATCTAGTCACTTCATCACAGAAGGCAGTCAGGCGCTTTGTACATGATAGTAAATTGTGCTGGCTATTTCTAATCACCTTATTCTCTCATTCATGTGTTGCAAAATGGCTTCCACAAACTGACTGTAATACATTTATTTAATACATTCTTAATGACATCTGGAAAACAAAACTGCAATTCCTTAATTCCACAGAGGACATAGGAAAGAAACTTTGTGTTATGATGGGAAAACAGAAATGTGGAATTCTAAAGAAAAGAGATAAAAAAATATTCTTCTGGATTGACTAAGCATGGTCAACAAAACAATACTAAAATCAGATTGTAAAGGAGTCAGATTAAAGTAAGCTTTACCAAGTCTGAGCCTGTTTTAATAAGAGGAGCAGTGTGAGTAAGCTATATATGTGCAACTTAAAAATCTGCATGTAAATAGAGAACACTAGACTAAAGCGTTACTTAAAAGCATTATAACCTTCTTAAAAGAAGCAGAGACAATCTTTGTTTAGTGTTGGTTTATAATGCATTTCATTTTATATGCAAAGAACTAGTAGTGAAGGGTTTAACTTTGCATGATCATACCTGAAAACATCAGTTATCTGAAAATGAAAAAAAAAGGGGCCTAGCAGGATTTGGAAGCTGCATTTCCATCATAACATTGGCAATACATTTAATTAGCAAAAGACATGCACTGATTTAAAACAGCAGTGCCATATTTAGAAGCTGACATTCAAAAGACCTTTATCCATATAAAAAATTAATACAGAGCAGATGAAGACAGGGCCTCTTCCTGTAGATAGTTGAGATTGCTGACTATAATACATTATGCTGGATTTATGTTTTAGAAAATAGAAATATTAACATAAATTTAAGAACAAAAAATGTCTGAAAACAGTCTCTTTCACTGATTTAAATGATATCAGACACAAAGATCATTCTCAAAAAAGTGATGACTGGTTAGCACAGAATGGTGATCACTGAGGGAAAGAGACTGACAAATCTTTTTTCAAGTATCACTTGAGAACTAACTTAACATAACATAAGCTGATGCAAAGCATAGCAAATTGCTTTTAACTCAATGAGGTATAGGTACCAGTTCTGAAGAAATAATATATCATTTTCATGTGTTCACATCCTGTCTGGCTCACCAAATTCCCATAGAAATTCAGGAGAAGCAGCTGAAGAAGTATTTTATTTTGACATTGAAGAAAACAAACCTTTAGTTCTGGCTACAAGCAGCCCAATGTCCCAGCTATTTGAATTTCCCTACCCATTTTTTTCATGTTTTTGAAGTTTTCCCAATTTATCTTTCTTCTCAAAATAAATTACATTCTTGTTTACTTGTATTTACTGTAACAGTTCTCTAAATCTTTTCTCCTCTTCAGCAAAATATTTTTTATTTAGAGTACAGCAGCATAGATAACAGTCTGAACCAGACAATATTATACACAATGTAGCAGGGTGGAAACAACCCTTTCACAAAAAAATAGTTGAAAATGTGAAAAATGTAGATTCTGCTTTACTGCTCTAATAAGTCTCTAGATTCTTATAAGTCGTGGAAATATACTAGACAAGGCATTTTCCCAAAATTATTCCCGTAAGTGGTAATGAGAAGCATTGTTTTCTGTTTATCCGGACTCCATTCCAGGACTTCTGCTCCTTTTTAACTACTATCCAGAGTGAATGTGCTTTGGAGATACTCTTCTCTGATTCCCATAACAAAATAGATTTAATGGGCATTTTTTAATGCATTTTTGCAAGTTTTCTCTAGTGCAGTTACTGTTCTGACATTTTTTCTTTTCACCTTCTCATTTTCCTGCAAGATGTTTATTTTTTCTAAATATATTTACTCTACACTCACTCTAGATTTTAGTTGGTAGTAAAATCACAAAATTTCATTTTCTTGGCAGATATCAGGTTGACTTCAAAATTATTGTGTTTTCTACTGTATTTTTCCTACTTGTCTAAAAACTTGTCTATTTTTATTCAATTTTTAATACCAACACAAATATAATTTTCTTGATCTTAGATCTGTTATTAATTTTGTGTCTTCTGTAGCAGCTTGTGATGCAACTGGTGACAAAGTAGCTGATTAGCTATGAATACCTGACATTTGCAGGTTTTTGTGATGTCAACTGAGTAGTTCTTAGGCAGGACACGGAAACAGTCTTCTTCAGCTTTTTTTGATGTCATAGGTTGCTGAGAAAGTGATAGGATAGCAGCAAGCTACTGCTGTTTTCATTGGTACCCCAATGTAGCGCTGTCGATTTCATTTGAAATAGATGCCTTGAAAAAACCCCTAGAAAGTAAAACAGTAGGACTACAGTTATTTGGTTAGCCTTTGCTAAAATGAATCTTCCCCAGAAATTTTTGAAAGACAACTGCCCTCTACCTTTTGATCACATCTGAAACTTCTTCAGTGGGGAAAAAAGGGAACCTAAAATTGTACTGGTTTTAACACCAGCAAGAAATTAAACTCCAAATAAGACATGCCTCTTCCTCCACCCCTTACCATGAGGGAGGGACCAAAAGCAGTGACCATGGGTTGAGATGACAATTTCCTGAGAGCACAAAACCACACCCCCAGTGATGATTTGAGTGGTATAGGATAAGAACCTGGTCACACCCATACAGCACTAAACTCCCTCCCCCTCTCTGCATCCAAGACAAAAATTTCAAAGAAATTTCAATGCCTTAGTTCAATACATTGGACTCCATCTTTAGCCTTTGTGTGTTTTAGTGAAAGCAGGATTAGGTCTATTAAATATTAAAAAAAGTGTTTCTTCAAATTTTCATATTAATTTGTTACAAACTTTAGACATTTTTGGATATTCTTTCCAGATAGGTAAATTCGGTTTAACCAAGCAAGAAGTGGTCTCAAAAAAAAATTGTCTGCAGTGATTAGGAGCACGACTCCTCTGCAGTTTAATGTAGCTGAAGTACACAGTTAACAGGGATATGTTATGGATGAATGCAGATATTCACAGAAGACAAGTTAAAGCCATCCTAACCTCTTACTCCTTCATGTATGATCTTGCATCAGGCTCATGATTTTATTTAGCTTAATTTTGAGGTAATATTTATTTAAGACAGAGTTTCTGATGCTGTTAAGTTGCAAAAAGACATGAATATATTTACTCATTCTAACAGAATAGTGAAAAGGTTTGACTTATGTTGCAGTAGCAACTATCAGGACTTCTCATTCATACAGCAGTGTCCTTGTGTTAATCTAAAACAAAATTCCTAGAAATCTCTGTAAAGTAACTTCTAACCCTCATTATGAATGGTATACTAATACCTAGAGAAGTTAATTACTTTGCCCCAGGATATACACTCAGCAGCAGAAGTAACACTGATCCGGTTTTTACTGCACTACCCTGCCATCTTTCTTTCCTGACAGAAAGTCTCCTTTTGCACATAGTTCCACCTCATCTGTATTTTGAATTTTCAAGATAGCTCAAATTAAACTACAGGTACTATTGCTACATCCATATTACTGCATGAAAGAATAACAAGGAGCTCCAAAGCTTGACTGCCCACTTGGCTTAATTGGCCCTCTCCAGCTTGAACATTTCAACATAAATCTTATGCAGTATGGATGCCAACAGGCTTTACTGCTTGACCTTAAAGTTTTTTTTTCCACTGAGATTTATTCATAACTTCTGAATTCAAAGTAGGTTCTAGTAAATTCAGTATTAAAATTTTTGTTGATACTACATCAGCATTGTCAAGAGATTGCATGATATTGCTGCTAAAAGCTGTATCCAAATGTAACAAAACTTTTGTTCCTGGTTTACATTACAGCAGTCTTTTTTGTGTTGTCAGGATTTCCCTTCAGTGAGTACCATGTTGTGTGTTAGGAGCTAGTGTGCATTGCTCCTTCTCTGGCATGGATTTGGGATGCATCCCATCATGAGGGAGCCTGGAACTGGTCCTCGGTCTACCACTTCAGACATATTTAATTGTAGTATTTTAGAAAAGTAATAGAAGAGGCAGAATGATCACTGATCTAAAACTGTGCCTGACACAGTTCCAATAAATGTAGATTTTTTTTTTTTTTTTTTTTTTTTTTTTTTTTTTTTTTTTTTTTTGCTTGTAGTGCAAATATCTCTCACAGCAAGATTAATTTATAGGAGTTGTAGTGTTATATGTGGGACTACTTCTGCCAGTTTGGGAAGCCAAGACCTGGAATCTATTATAATCTCAGATTTTAAGTAAATCTGTTCCCTGCTTTGGCAATGGCAGTAAAAAGTTTGAAAATGTGAGACATAAAACATTCCATTTTATTTTCAGAGATCTAGTCTTCAAAATACTAACTGCTTCATATCTTTTAGCAAGGTATTATTTATATGACTTCCTAAACTTAAGGAAGAATATAAAAACTAAATTTAGTGCATGTACAAATGATATTATCTTTTAACTATGGGTAAAAATGCTGGGCTTAAGGCTTCTACTGCCACTACTGAGCATAGGACTCTCAATTACTCTCACAGTAGCTGTTTTTCCTGCTTTTACAACTTGAAGCAGGTCTAGACCTGAAGCAGATTCTCAGTTACTGGTTTATGCTGTAGTGTGCCACTACATCTCGACTTCACTGATTCACATCCAAGGGATCCACTTCAAAGTCAGCATAGCAAAGCAAGCAAACAGCATGTTGAGAAAGAAGTTTAATCTAACTTCTGAAGTACGAAGTAAAAATTTTTTCAGAACAAAAAATCCAAGCTAAAATCAGTGGAATGAACCAGAAAGAATTCTCAGATAACATACACCTGTTTGGAATCCTAACAGAGACAAAAAACCAGGATAAAGAACAAATAGGCTGAACAAGCAGTAATTTCTGAGAATTGTTGGATCCTGAAAAAAACTTTTTGAATCTTTCTATAGGATTGTTCTTGCACAAATGCTTTGTAAATGCATTGTAAAATGTAAAAGGAATACTTGTACTGGCGACAATACAGGTGAGTCTAAACTCACTGTCAGTGATTTCAGTAGGTATTAAACATATTCCCGAGGGGGGAAAGTGGAGGATTTTTAAGCAAGGGATTATACTAATTCAACACCTTTCTAAATCTACCTAGTAATTTTTGTTAAACTAAAGCACATGAAAAAGATATCAATTATTATTCTAAAAACTGTAGATTGTGGTAAAATTCTCATGCAATAATTGCTATAACTATTAAAGTTATGTATTATTTCCAGTAAAAGTTCTGCTTATTTCAGCTGGAGGCTATTCCATCTTAGAGTGCTTTCCCTGCTAATTAAAAAGATCCTTCCATCTTCAACAGGAACCTCCTTGTACAAAGGTCTATCTTATCTAGTATAAATAGGTCCTCTATCTATTGTATATAAAGTGCACATTTTATATTTTTTCAATCTTCATTTTAATGAGTAGATAATGCTCCTATTTTTAGGCCCTCTCAATTCTGCTTAAATTTTTACATCTTTCTTAACATATGCACATACAGTACTCAAATAATGCCTTAATCAATGCTGTATACCATTTCACTGCTTGGTATTTCTCTTTTTAATGGGTAAATTACATATCTGATAATTTTGCTACAGGAAACTCACGGTTGGCTGACACTCATCTTGTGAAGAACAATTCAACATCCTAGTCTGACAAAGTCTGTCTAGATTATTTATTTTTCAGGATGTCTATCCACTCTTCACAAATGCATATAGATTTTTTTCAGAAAATGTAAGACGTAAATTATACTTTTCAATTATTCACATCTTCAAGTACCTTAAAAACTATAAGCTTATGCAACAGAAATCACAGCTGCTTTTCACATGTGTAACTGAAATTGATAGGTAGGTATATAAAATGCATAAATCACTTTCTAGTTTGTGAGGTTACAAAGAAAATGTCCCTATCAGTAAATTACTTAGTAATTGTCTAATCTGGGATTTTTATACGGCTGGTACTGGTGAGAGGTGGGAGACAAACTGAGAAAACAGCCAATTAGTAGGCCAGTTTTATGTAATGATATGCCAAAATTTAACTATGAGAGGGAAGTTAATCAAAGTCCTCCTGAGATTTTATAAGCAGACAGAAATTTTGCTTTTTGAACCTGCTCTGCAAGTCAGAAGCAGAGACAATGTCCTAAAAGAACACTTCCTTTTCTTGGCAGACCAAGGCTTCAGTATATTACAGCATGGTTACCTCTGCACTATATCCCGGGAAAAAAAGAGGTTTGATATTGCCAATACTTTATTTCTCTTCTAAGTAAGTGGAATGAGAACAAGAACTTACCCTTTTTTTTGTTTTCTTGCACAGTTTAAAATGAATCTCCTCTGATCATGTAATCATGGTATTCACATTTGCATTTTATCTTTTGATCTAACTAGAATGCTTTAGCAGCATTTTATACAGCAAGACTTATCTGGAGATTCTAATCACTTCATGATGTGTAGCAAAGCAGGTATTTAATTTCTAAAGATATTATTTGACATCTTTAAAGTGTAATATCCATTTTCTTGGAATCTGAGATACTCTAATACCCAAGATAGTTGGATAAAAAATTTCAAGATTGGAAGGTTGATCTCAGCTGGCTGTCAGACCCCTACTTTCCTGTTTTTATGTGGAACATAGTTAATTCTCTTCTTAGTAGCTGATAGAGAGCCGTGCTTTTTGGATTTGGTATGAGAACAATGTTGATGACATCCTGATGTTTTGGCTGTTGCTAAGTAGTGGTTACCCTCAGTCAAAGAGTTTTCAGTGTCTGATGCTCTGCCAGTATTGAGGTGCACAAATGCACGTGAGGGAGCACAGCCAGGGCAGCTGACCCAAACTGGCCAGAGGGGTGTGCCATACTATGGAACACCATGCATATACATCAGTATATAGACTGGAGGGAGTTGGCCAGGCAGAGTTGCTCACTGCTCAGGGACAGGCTGGACATTTGTTAGGAGGTGGTGAGAACTGGACTGTACATTACTTATTTCTCTAGAGTTTTGTTACTTTCTCTACTTATCATCATCACCACCATAATCAATTTATGATAATAGCATTCGCTATTAATCATAATAATATTTTTATATATAATAATTATAAGTACACATATTTAATGTATCTATAAATATTGATGGCTATTAAAAGTCATTATTTATTATGATGCAATATATATTATATATTATATTTTAGATATTATATATTATATATTCATCCCATTAATGTTATGTTATATAGTGTTATATGTATAGTGTTTATTACAATGAATAATAAAAAGAATATGAGATGATGATGATGATCTGATCTGAACCCATGAGGTTCACCAATTCTCCTCCCTACCCGGGAGCAGGAGGAGATTGTAGGGGTGTGAGTGAGAAGTTGAATGGTATTTAGCTGCCAGCTGGGATTAAATTGCCACACCTACCCATCTGCTCTCTCTCATTCCCTATTCTCAACATGACAAGAGGAGAAAACAAGAGAAAAAAAAATGATTGTTTGAGACACAGACAGGGAGATCACTTACAAATTATTGTCGCGGGCAAAATAGACTCAAATTGGAGAAAATTAATTTAATGTGTTGCCAATTAAAATACATTTGGAAGTTGAGAAGCAAAGACAAATTAAAACACCTTCCTCCACAAGACATTCATTTTTTTCCAGGCTCAACTTCAGTCCTTTACTCCCTGCATCCTTGCCACAAGTGGGACTGGCAGGGTGGGAAACAGGTGGTAACCTGTTTCAGCACCTAAATGTTCCTCTCTGCAGTTTCTTCCTCCTCCCCACATTTTTCTGACTCCATTGTGGGTCACCTACATGTCATACATTACTTCAGAATACATTTGTTTCAGCATGTGTCCTCTATCAGCCACAGTCTAGATGTCTAATCTTATGTGCTAGTCTCCAGTGGCTGCACTGAAATATTTGCTCATTTCCACAAGCTGCTGTCTGTGTCAGGACAATCTGCTCTAGCATGAACTCTCAAAAGGTGGCAGATCCTTCAGAAAATCTCTACCTGCTCCTCCACGAGCTGCAGTGTTGATATCTGCTCTGGTGTGGGCATCTCCCACTTCATCATCTGAAGAGAAATCTCTGCTCTGGAATCTGGACCACGTCCTTCCTCTCCCTCTCTGACTTCTGTGTTCACTGGGTTGTTTCTCAAACTTTCTTCCAAATTTTATGTCTCAAAACCTATACAGTGTTTTGCTTTTTCCAGTGATAAATCTTCCTCAAGGCAAGATCAGCTTGGCTGATGGGCTCAGGTGTGTTGTTCTGGTGCAGCCAGCTAAAATTAGCTGGGTTCAGGCAGCCTCTGGCTTCACACAGACCACCCCTCCAGCCACCTCTATCTAACTCTTGCCCATATACCATGTATGGACAACTATACTAAGTTTCTACTCAACTCAGCCAGTGAAGTCTACAGAACTTGCAGATGATAAAATGTATTATCTCATTTAGCTGAATAGCTCCCTGCACTCAATGACTAATTCAGTCACCTAAACACAGGTACTTAATGCTTTCCAGCAGCCCTTAGGATATTCCTGGCTGATATTCAGATGTTGATCTGAAAAAGATGTGGGTCTCTTCCAAGCCCTGTGTGTGATTTACCAGTTACTTGAAGGTAATGGAGATGTCTCAGATGACACTGAGGCCCCATCCACTGATTTAACTGAACAGAGATTCAATTTGTTTGCCTACATGCAGACATTTAGTGCCATCTGCTATGTCTTAGGATATCCAAACATCTGGACAGCCTGGCAGATAGGGTTCAGAATGACAGTAAGCTTGTGTTATTTTGGAGACACTGTTGGAAGACAGGTGGGATAGCCCAGGAAAACTCTAGGTCCTGCTGCTCTGGCAGATGAATCTCATTGTGGTCTTAGGAGCAGACAGAATCAAAAGTGTAAATGTAATAATTTAATGTTGCTTATTCTTTCTTGCCATCATAAACTGACTAAATCACCTACAGCTATTTCTGACCCTTATGCTATCTGGAGCATTTGTATGGCACTAGCAGATATTTTACAGGACCCACAGGAAACCCATCACATCCCAGGAAGCAGGTGGAAGACAGGTTAGATGTGCTGAGGTGTCTAGACACTTGTAGGCAAGGGAGTATTTCCTGATATTAAATTTAACACATCTCTTTTGCATAACAACCAGATAGCATCCTCAATGCCTCACTGATACTGCACTCAAACAGACAATGGAAAGTAGAGTAGCCACCTTGCTTTCATTCTCTCTTTCATTGTTTGTCTCAATCCTGCAAAACTCCCCTGTAGCCCAAGATTGTTGAGAAGCCATGAAGGTCAGTACAGTTTTAGATGTTCCTCTGGTGTAGTGAATAAACACAGCTGAATTAATAGAGCTAAATAAATTAGACTGGATTTAGATTAATGACTCTATTTCTAATTTCTGAACACAGCTACCTATACAGTGCCAAAACTCAGTAGAATATTTAATTTTTCAAAAATTTGCTAATACGCAGTTTCATCAATATACTTATAATTTCATGTGAGGCAATAAAAAGAGCTATTTTCATCTCTATCTGTAGTAATTCTATTTTGGCTTGTCCATTTATCTTTAGAGATAACAATCAGCACTTCCATGGAAGAATATTTTTGAACTAAAAAGCATAATTGTAATTAGCGTGAAAGAACCTGATGAACAAACCCTCAAATGATACAAACACAGCCTGTCTTTTTATTCTTTTTATATGGAATTAATTTTATCCCCATATTTTTAGTCACTGGCATAATGTCATAAGAATTGTACTGATGCTATTATCAGTGTGAGCATGCAATACTTTTGCAGTGAAGTTGGATACAGACACAGCTACTTTCTCAATGTTTAAATCCTGACAGTTGTAGAGAAGAGAAATTTTGGAAGAAAGAAGGTATTAAAATCAGTTGAGAAAATTGTCTATTTCCTTTTTTTTTTTTTTCAATTAGAAATCTCACATTCCAGAATGTCTTTAAAGCGTGCTCTCCAATTCAGAGTACAACATTTGAGGCATATTTGTGGTGGATTTGGTTTTGAAATTAGTAATTATTAATAGTTTTTCAGGATAAGGCCAAGGGCAATTTTATCCCTCTAGTTTTAGTTCTAATCAAGAAAGAATCTTAAAACAAAAAACAATCTCAAAACTATTAAGAAATTTTTTTTTTACCTTCTTATCTCTTCAAGTCCTTGACCACATGGAAGACAACACTGATTTTTTTTTTTTAAACAATTTTTACTTAGACTTCTTTCACAAAATTTTTAAAAGGTGTGTGCGTGTAGCTGACAGCAAAAAGAGGAAAACTGATGACACCAAACTGATGTAAGGTCTAATCTTTTTTCTCTTCTCTGTAATGCCATACTGTCCTTAACGGCCACCAGAATTCCATGAAGGAAAGGACACATAAAGTCTAACCACGGGGTAATTTTCAGAAAGGTATTGTAAGTTTCTAATCCTGTTTAGGGAAAATACCTTGTATGAAGAGAAACATCATTTAAGAATTTGAATCTATAACGATACAAGACATTTATTAGCTGTGTTGTGCATCATACAGTCTTTGGCCAGACAGACTTGTGGTATATATATACAGATCTTTCACTCTGTTTCATAATATGTAGTTGTTAGGTCCCAGATAATTTAGTATATGCTACTTAAATCCTTTTTTTCTGTGTGTCTGGTTTAGGTTTCCTCATATACTGTTATGGGTTGGCTTTTAATGTTCAATTTTTTCCAACATCAATGAATTTCTTCTCTTTTTTTTTTTTTTTAACTTTTAAAGTTTACTGCATTTGCTTGCAAATGTTAGACAATATTTTCCCCATTGCCAACTGTCATGCAGTATAAATAAAATAATCCCACATTTTCATATAAAAATCTACTTAACCCCTAGCAAAATGTAAGGAAATATAAATGTATTTGCAGCATAATCCGTGTTGCTGTACATAGGGAATGGGAATCAACCATATAGGTGTATAATTTAATATGAGCAGATTGCTGTCCAAATTCCACTGATTCTATGGATCACAGTAAGATGTCCTTAGGGAGGGCAGAGTTTTCCATTGGCATCTTATGGCAGTTAACATTACTGTGACATCTCACATGAATTTGATTGCCATTTTGGAAAGACATGGGTATGCTGTATCTGCCAAGTGCATATGGATCTCTCAAATGCCTTGGATTCTCCTTGTTTAGGAAATTTACTTATGCCCCTTAACTGCTTTGGTCACAATGGGAGTTTAGGCTCTCAGCTTGGAGACAGGTGCATAAATTTAGCTGCCTTGACCTGACTCCATGGCTCAGATGGTGGATACTGGAATCCCATCCCCAACAGGAGCAAGCGTGGTAGTCAAAATCCTTTTGTTTTGACTAAAAGGACTGCACTGTATTTATAGAGCTGAGAATTTCTTCAAGTCAGAATTGTCTTTTTAGGGCAGAAAAACCTCATTGACTTATTTTAAAAGAAAATTTCCTAGTACCTATCTTGTCTCCTTGGTTTTGCACTCAACCTGTGTCGCTGACTCCCAAGGCTACTGGGAGCAGGGTACTCATGGTGAATGGGTCTTTCCTTCAGAAGGCTGTTGTGTCCTTCCAGCCTTGGGGTTTTTCAGGCCATTGCCCTCAAGAAAGCAACTGCTCCTGCCAGGAGAGTGAAACCTCCTTTGAGGGTGGACTGGGGAGTGGGGAGGAACCTGCTCCAATCTCCAAACTGGGAGAAACATGCTCTGCCCCTGCTCCTGTTTCTATCCGTGTCCCTGTCCATGTTCACTGCTGAACACTTCATTGGGCCAGAATGTGTGAGAAGGAGGACATCAAATGCAAGAAACACAGATATTATGTGTTTCCTTTTCAGTAAATAGCTGCCAACATTTACAGAACTGCTTTGTACAAAAAAGGTCCTCTTGTTCTTACAGAAATGCAAGGAAAAATGCGTGGTTTTGAGGTAGATGAAAAAACCCCAAGTGACAATAGAGCCCAGTAAGTAGGGAACTAGAAAGGGTCAGCCTGAAAACCTTGATCTATTTCTGTCTGTGCCATTTATCTCCTGTACATAGCAAAAAAGGATTCTGCATATAAGTACTGAATTTAGAGCATATATAATCATGAGAAACAGCCTACATAAAGACTCCTCCAGAAAGTGTTTTCAAGCAACCGAACAGAGTTTAGGCTTCTGACAGAGGCATGTAAAATTAGATTGCTAAAACATATGGTGTGAATATATTTATCACTTTCAATTTTGCTGCTTTCCCTTAATTTTTAGTGGAAACATTAATGGCCTATATTCCCTGGAGGAAATACAGCTAAACCTATGTATATTTTATTTGTCTAATATGGGACTGAAATTGAATTTAGGCATCCAAATTCCAGGCTGCAAGTCTGGGAACACCTCAGCAGCTGCTAATCTGAGGGACATCTCAGCCAAATGAGCACCACAATATTTTTCAGGATGGAACATTTATTGCTATGCATTTGCCACTCTTATGACAATGCCAAACACATCAGTGTTAGATATACCTAAGCAAATAATGAATACTTTTGTGTAAGCCAGCAAAGGGCCTGCTATTTTCAGGGTTCTGATGATGATGAAAGGCTTAGTCTTGTTGTAATATTATCACTAGAACTTTCTGATTTGGAATAATAGGCAATTATAGCGTTTGGAATAATAGGCAATTTTTTCAGCTGCATCTTTTTACAGATCTCTTTTATTTTTTTTTCCAACTGAAAACATTTTCAGGAATTCCTCAGTTCCCACATCAGCCTGAGAGAATTCAAACTCAAATATCCTGGGACAGTGCTCTTGTTACCAGATTCATAATTAGCCATAATACCAGCAAGTTGAGATCAGTCTTAATAATAAAGTTTTTTTCACTGTGATTAACATACTTCAGGACACATTTGTAAAAATGAATGAAAATAAAAGAGATATGACTAGACCTGCACAATTAGATTATTTATCACGGAGGAAGAATGTAGGCCCTGGTCTCACATTTGTGAATTGTTTGTAAATTTCATCCAGTTGTCAAGGATTCAAAAGTCACATCTGGGTATTCCTGTTGCTAGGAAACCATCCACTCCCTAATTTAAGAAAAGATACATAGAATCATGGAATCATTTAGGTTGGAAAAGACGTTTAACTCCAACCCTAAACCTAACACTTCCAAGTCCCACTAAGCTATGTTCATAAGCAGCACATCTACCTGTCTTTTTAAAATACCTGCAGGGAGAGTGGCTCATCTACTTCCCTGTGCAGCCTGTATCAAAGTTTGATAACCCTTTTCATCAAGCAGTTTTACCTAATATCCATCACAGCTTGAGATTGTTTCTTCTCATCCTGTTGTCAGTTACTTGAGAAAAGAGGACCACCTTCGCCTGGCTACAACTTCCTTTCAGGTCACTGTAGAAGATTATAAGGTCCTCCAGGAGCCTCTTTTTCCCCAGAATAAACAACTCCAGTTCCCTCAGCTTCCCCTCATAAGAAAAAATATGACAATACAAAGATCCTAAAACCAATTTAAGAAACATGTTCTAGTGCCCTGGCAACCTCTTAGTGAAAGATACTTTTCCTAATAATTTGAACTTGATCAGACTCATGGCCAGTGCCCATTATATCTCTTAACATAACAAGAAGAGATGAACTGAACTGTCTTGGTAACTGTCCTTCAAGTACTTGCATGCAGTTCTAAATTACCTTAACCTTCCCTTTGTCGTACTACACACGTCCAGCTCCTTCACACACATGTTCTTGTATATGTGCCATTTTCCAGACTCCCTTAATTTTCTCCTCATCCTTCTGAAACTGGGAGAGGAAAGTAAGAGTGCTACAGTGTCCCAGTTGCGGCTTTGCTAGTACTGAGTGGAAAAAAAATTCCTTTTGTTGTTCAGGTACAATTCTCCCAGTGAATCACAGAACACCTTGTGAAGTTAATTTTTATTAATTCATTGTTACTCCCAAGTTCTTTTCGACAGAGCTGGTATTCAGCTACTTGTTTGGCATGCATTATTGTTTGGTGTTCTTCTTCTCAGGATGCAGAAAATTACTTTTTTCCTCTAGGAACTTCAGGAGTTTTCCATTAGTCCAGCCCTTAAGTTCATTGTGGTGTCATCAGGTCAAAGGTCATATTTTGTCTCATCACCATGGTTGTTGATAAAGATGTCTCACAACATATACCTCACTATCAAACACCAAAGACTCCACTAATTCCCAGTAATAAATGGACATGAAGCGATTGATTTCTATCCTTTAAGCTTAGAAGGTTATTCTGTGAAAAGCTTTCCAAAAGTCAAAATACTGTTGCATATACCACTGTTCCACAATCCACATAGAAATTTCCTCTAAGAAGACAACTAAAGCTATTCAAACATGGTTTGATATTATTAAACCCTTCCTGGCTCTTCTACATCTTCTTGACCTATATGTGCTCCCAAATGAATTCCAATATCATACACTTATGCAAATATAGAATGTATCAGTATGTAGATCATATGTGATTAAATGGATAGCATTCTGTAGTGAAGTTCTGGCTTTATGCATGGTGGGAAAGCAAATGGTAGTTTTTTACTTTGACTTTAGCAAGTTTATTGATACCTAATATATTTCTTGCAAAACTGGTGAGATATAGCCTGCATAGATAGACTATAATGTAACAGGAAAAGTAGCAGTGACACTAAGCCCAAAGGTTTGTCATTAATGCTGCAATGTCTAGCTGGTGGCTTATTGCTGGTGGCATCTGTTGAGGTCAGTACTAGTTTATTGTATGACTAGAAAATGGGACAGACTATAACCTCAGCAAATTACCAGGTGATACGAATTGGATTTGTCTGGAAAGAAAGGCTGCTATTCAAAGGATCATCAGCAGGTTATAGGAAAGCATGACAAAAAACTCATGGTATTCAATCAAAGCAAATGCAAAACTCTACACCTGGACTGAAATGATCATATGCTGCAGTAAAGGCTGGGACTGACTTGTCTTTGTTAAACTTCATAAGGTTCTCTAATTTTTCAGTATGTCTCTGCAGGTTCTCTCTGCCTTCAAGGGAGTAAGCAGCTTTTTTTTAGTATCATCATCAAATTTACTTGGTGTACCTTTGATTCCCATGTCCAAGTCATTTATGAAGATGTCGAAGAGCAGAGGGCCTAAGATGGAGCCCTGCAGAACTTCTCTAGTGGCAGGTCATCCTGCTGAGATCACCCCATTCCCTATTCTGCCAGATACTCACACATCTCATGATGTGTTTATCCAGCTGTATGCTGGACGTTTTCTCCAGATGGATACTGAGAGAGACAGTATCAAAAACTTTACTGAAATCAAAAAAATTACATCAACTGGCTTCCCTTGATCAGGTAGGTGAGTTCCCTTGTCATGAAAAGAAATTAAGTATGACAAGCAGGATATTTTCCTCATGAAACCATGTTGGCTGTGACTGATAACTGTGTTGCCCTTTAGGTGCTTTTCAGTACCTCCCAGAATAATTTTCTTCACAATATTATCAGTCATTGAAATGTGACTGACAGGCCTGTAGTTTCCAAGGTCATACTCCCTTCTTGAGAACTGGGAAAACTTCAATTGACTGGGACCTCTACAGACTCCTAAGACTGTTCAAAAAATCATTGAGAGACTCCTTGATGATTTTTGAATACTCCTTGAGTATTCTTGATGAATCCAATAGACTCAGAGGGATCCAGCTGAAACAGCAGATTGCCCACAAGTTCAGGGTTGACTGGGATTTTTAATGGCCAAAACATTCTTTTGGAACTTGAATTATACTATTTGCCATGATAGCATTTTTGAGACATTTATATAAAATATAAATATCTGTGAAGTAATTTATTGAATATGCATGTTTTCAAATACATTTCTAAATTATTATTTGAACTCTACTTTTGAGGCTAATACGATTTTTCATTGCAAGAGTATCATTGCTGTTCAAAAATTAAGTGACTTCCAATACATTATCTACTTAAATATGTCTTTATTTTTATGAGCTTTTGTTACTGATTTGCATAGCATCTCATTTGCATGAGATAGCCAACTTCCATAGGTATATTTCCTACATTTAAAGCTACTCAGTAGTAGGAAAAAGATATTTAAATAGTTCAACATATTCCCCAGCAAATGAGCTTTTAAAATCTTTTCAAAAATGTTTGTACTTATGTCTCTTTAGTGACTAGTAAACAACTACAGACAATATTTTAGCTTCTAGAAAGAAAATTGCCTTAAAAAATGATTAAATATTTGCATTTGTCTCCTTGCCTTGCTGGCATTTTATGAATAAGCAAAAGCAGGTCTTGAAGATTGTCATTCCACTGAACAAATTTGTATGAGAAATAAGTAAAGGTCTGAAAAGCTGAAGCATAATAGACAACTATTTCTCACAGTGTCCCTGCACTTATCATTGATCTCAAACCCTCTTCTTTAGTCTGAATATTAATCAGAATTACAAAAATAAAATAATAAACCTTGCCTGCAGGTTTGAATTTGACTTATACATCAAGGATTATTTGGGAAATCATACCAAAGCATTGCTTTTGAGGGTTGGGGATTTTTTTTTTTTTTTGGAAGAGGTGAAAGAGAAGTATATTAATTATATAATAAAATTATGTTAACCTCAATAGAAAGAATTAAATATAATTTTATGACATATTATTCTGAACCCAAAATTTCTAGACAATAAAATTGTTTGTCTTCCCTGCCTGTTTCCTTTTTCAAATACTCCCTTTCCCATGTTCAGTCTACATTTATTTTCATGTGGATATTTATTGAAGTTTTATAGTTGTGACAACAAAACTATTTAAAATACTTCAGATTTTATTTCAATGATTGTGTTTTTCTCTTGCTTAAGGAAAGAAAGAAAACTTCCAGAAAAACATACTCACAAGACTGATCAAAACTTACAGAAAATGCTGAACATAGACAAATTACTTGGCTGTAGCTGAAAAAGCAAGTAGCCAGTCATAACGTTATTAATACCATAACTCATTGCTACTAAGCAGTAAAATGTTGATTAACTGTAACCTTAGAAACCCACCCACATCTCCCTACATTTCCCCAGCTTAACTACCTACAGAAACAAGCAGGTCACAAGTAGACCCTCCCATATTCATCAACACATTTTCCTTTTCATTCCGTAACTCCCCCATAACTTGAAGCTTTTCTTGTATTTGTGTAACATCAATTCCTTAAAAATTATTCATAGACAAAGATATGCCTATGCCATTATAAATACATTTTTTATTGTGTGTAGTCCAATAAAATTACAGAAGGTGCTTAAATCCATTTTTGATCCATCCAGTTTTGATCCATTATTAATTATTCCTAATTCTTTCATCTTCTTCTGTAATATTTTTCTAATTTTTATCTTAATTGTTTTAATTGACATGTGACAATGTAGGAAAGTTATAGCAACAATTGAGACTCAACATTCTTTTGAATATGTGTTATGTGTTTCAGGTTTATTTTCCTCTAAGCTTTGCCCAATTAATTTTTTGTTTCTGTAAAAAAAAATTTTTTTGTCTTGAAGGATTTCTTGGTCACAGATTATGCTTGTATTTTAGTGCTTTTAATAATAGATAGCACAGGCAATACCTTATTTAGCAAGGTATATATAGTAGCTTTCATTTATTGTTTTCTATGAAGACAGAATTTGGAGAACACAGCCCAGAGAAAAGATTATCTTCATAAATCACAACATCACTTTTGGAGAGCAAAATTATTTCACTATTTAAATCGTCCAATGCTGCTAATAAAATTGAGTAGTATCTACAGCTACTTAGCTGAAGCAGAACTCTGACAAATATTGTTTGGGCTTTCTCTCACTATGCTGTGTCAGACACTGCATGGAAAGATTTAAGTTAACTCTTTCAGCCTTCTTCCTGCAGCTCTTAATTTTAAATGTTGCTACATACACATACTTGTTTTATTTTCATTGCTCAAAACTGTTCACAAAATACCAAAAAAGTCTCCAGGAGTGATATATCAGTCAAGTATTAATTCCATAAGATTTTCTAATTTCTTAACTCAGTTTCCTTTTTATGGTCTTTAGGCTAAAATTCCAACATCAATGAATCTCAGTGAAAAGGAAAATTCACCCCTTTACATACACTCAATTGTTTTATTATTTATTAGATATTAATTTTAACTACTTTTCCAAAGGTTTCTAGTTTTGATCACCACAAGCTTTGTATTACTGGATTATATCAGCATATGCAATGCATATTAGTCTAGTCCATCACATTCATATACTGTTGTTTAATTTTAATATAGTTATTTTGTCTAGAAAATTATTTCACATGGTGTAGATTGTGACTAAAGACTATTATGTACTGTAAACTACTGAGCAACAGTCAGAAGCCTCTTACAGAGGCATGGAAAGTCAGAGTTATTATTATTATCCTTGTATGAAAGAATTTAATTGTGTTAGGCAGGAAAAAGGAAAACTGAAGAATTACCCTATTTATTAAGTTCACACCAAAGATTTGATTTAGCAACATTTAACTATAAAATAATAAACATATCAGATACAGATTAGCAATTGATTCTCTTCTGACATGGCAATTAATTCTAATGGTTATTCTGATAAAACTGAGTATATATTTAGGGGCAAAGGGAGGAGAAATTATTATTCTATGTATGTCTAAATAAACAAATATGGCTTCTGCAGGGTGATTATGAGTGCAGAAATACCTCTGAAATTTGAATGCCATTCTTAGTAAACTGATGGACCTGAATTCTCATTTTGGAAAGCAATAGCATAAGAACTTATTTGGTGGAAAGGGCTTGTAAAAATACTGCATATTGATAAACCATAATTAATAATTACATGTATGTTTACAACTAAAATTTAATAAAACCCTATCTCTTACACTGTAAGTTAAATCTAGGTATGCAGGCAGCTAAAGCAGAATAACTGATTTCCTATAAGTCTGTTTTGGCTTACTGTATAATCTTTCATATGATGAGAAGCAATACAAAAATGAATATTTTCCAAATTATAACAGTGAAAGTCATCATGTAAAGAAACAAAATGAGTAAACACAAGGTGCTGCATCTGGTCTGGGGGAATCTCAGACATGAGTACAGACTGGGAGAAGAACTCATTGAGAGCAGTCCTGCAGAGAAGGACTTGGGGGTTCTCACAGATGAAAAGCTGGACATGAGCCAACATTATGCACTCACAGCCTGAAAGCGCAACTTCATTCCAGACTTCATCAAAAGAGAAGTGACCAGCAGGTTGAGGAAGGTGATTCTACCCCTCTACTCCTGAAACGTTGCGATGTTCCAGTGTTTGTCAGGAGCCTGCACCCCATTTCTGGCCAGCTCTGGCACCAGAGCCGCAGTGAAAGGTACGGTTCTCTCTGCTAAGAGACCTCCCCAATTCTGTGGGTCCTTGCCTTCGGCAGAAGCATGAGCAATGGCAAAGAATAAGGGAGGACTCTTGGGAGAAATTCAACTGGGGTTTATTAAGCCCCTGAGGGACTTGTACACACCCAGGGAGAGAGCCCACAAAAGCAAGTTTTCTTCCTGGTACCGCACCTGGGTGGGGAAAGGGGACAGCCTAGAACCAATCCAGAAGGTGGGGGGAGTGACCCAGAACATACATGACAATCAATAGCACCAATCAATAAATCCAGGGAAGGGGAGAACAGGGACCCTGCCAATCCCTTGACATCCTCACTAGACTTTTCCAGACTTCAGGGTGAGGCTGTAAAGTGATGGACAGGACCCATAATTGTGATTGACACTGGACAATCCCTCGGGAGAAACCAAGAAGGGTTCAACATGGGGTACATGGGACAAACCATTGTAACTTGTATCAAAACAGTATAAAACAAAGAACAGATGCCTGCAGAGAACTGGCAAAACCCAAAATGCACCACAACAAAACGTCACCTAGAATACTCCATTCAGGTCACATTCAGGTCTGGAGCTGTCAGCACAAGAGAGATGTGTACCTATTAGAGGCCTCCAGAGGAGCACCACAAAGATCATCAGAAGGCTGGAGCACATCTCCTACAAATGCTGATTGAGAGAGCTGGGGTTGTTCAGTGTAAAGAAAAGGTTCATGGCAACCTTCCAGTTCCTAAAGTGAGTCTACAGGAAATTATTGCATGGGTAGAGAGTAATAGGACAAGGCTAAACTAAAAAAAGAGAGATTAAAATTACATGTTAGGAAGAAATTCTTTACTTGAAGGGTTGTAAGGCACTGGAACAACCAGAGAAGCTGTGGATGTCCATTCTGGAAACGTTCAAGGCAAGGTTGGTTGGGTCCCTCAGCAACCTGATGTAGAGGGTGACATCCCTGCCAATGGTGACAGGGGTGTTGTAACCGGATGATGTATAAGGTCCTTTCCAAATCAAGACTTTCTGTGATTCCATGAGCAAGTGTTATACAAAATAAGGTCTTCTAATACTGTGGCAAGAGCGGTAAAAATATGAATTAAACAGATGTCATCTCACAGTAGTAGATATTAACTACCACTGCACTTCTTTTCAAGAACACTAAACTTTAATTGGTGAGGGCAACTGTGCCTTTGAACTTTTAACAGCAGGCACTTGAACACATTAATAAAGTAATTGACACCTGAGTTCAAAAGCTTTGCTGCCTGTTGTAAAACAAGCTTTGATCTTTAATAATTTTTCAACCAAACAGCTTTCCTATTTTCTACACAATGTTAAAGAAAAAACATGAAATATGAAACTAGTGGTTGCATGAAAAACCCCCAAGCTCAGGAACAATCATCTCTTTTAAACTGTTTTCTTCCTTATCCAAAACCTGAAGATGATAAAAGATCCCCCAATAAATAAACAACCCAACCCCAAGTAACAAAAACATTTTTTCAGTGGTGTTTATTTTATTTCTTTCTGATTCATTTGTTCACATGTAAAAACTAAAATTAATCTGACTGAAATTTCTTTTGAATAGTCAATGTAAGTAAAGCTCTGTTAAAGTGGAAGGGTATCTCTATGATGTTTTTGAATGTTTATGTTTCTCTCATTTCTTTTGAACTTGAGTCTTTAGTTAAGAAGAAATAATTAATTAAATCAATGTTTAATTAATTTTTTTTATTATTCCAAACTCTTTGTGAGGTCAGATCATTTGTATCTTTTCTGATCAAGTGTTTTTTCACTGCCTTTCATCATTATAAAATCGTCTCTCTTCTCATGAACACTGAGGTTTATTTTTGAAATATGTACTCTTCTTTTCCACTTTAGTCCTCATCAGGGGATAAGGGTATAATAAGATACTTGACATGGACATTCAGGTAGAAGACACCTTTGGGTTGGTATGCTTGTTTTTTTCCTTATTTTTTTCTCCATTTTAGTATTTTCCTTTGTGAATTCTATTGGTAGTTTTAATGATTTTTCACATCTAGAGTTATATGCAATATATTCGTAAATATTAAGCTCTAAGCCAAATTCTGTCAAGGCTAGCAGTGGTAGGGATATCCCTAAGTCACACATACATATCTGAGGTAACTTTATTATAGCCATGATAATTTATCAAGTTTTTAATTTAAAACAACAGGAACACAGGAGGGTTGAGGTTAGGAGGGATCTTTGAGATCTTCTAATCTACCTGCTCTGCTAAAGCTGCTTGTGCAGTGCCCTGTGCAATCAGGTTTTGTTTATATCCAGAGATGGAAACAATAATATGGACAACATGTTTCACTACCATTGTGCAAATAAATAAATAAATAAATAAAATAACCTTATATTTCAGTGAAATTTACTGTGTTTCAGTTTCTGAGCATGGCCTTTTTTCCTTTCTCTGGGTGCCACTGAAAAGTCTGTCTCTTTTTTTCACCAATCAGGAATTTCCTGAAAAAAAATCCCATCTTTCATTATTATGTTCATACCATTAAAACAGTAGATTTCAAGACTAAAATTATTGTTTATGGAACAGTTAAGGACTAGGGGGTTTTTCTGCTGCTTATCTGCATTTATCTTTGAAGAACTTCCTGATTTCTGTTAATGCTTTTTCTTTTTTTCCCATTCAGTCTTTAACTAGGCTTTAAATCAAATTAACTGCAAAACTATACTTAGATTCGTGTAAAAAAAAAATGCAAAGAGAGAGTACTATACAAAGTTTCTTAGACCCTTGTATCATTTTTGCTGTTGTTTTTAATATAATTATTGAAGTCATTTAGGTTGGAAAAAGCTTTTGGAATCATTGAGTCCCACAATTGACCTAACACTGCTTCATCCACTACTAAACCATGTCCCTTAGCACCACATCTACACATATTTTAATGCCCTCCAGGGACGGTGACTCAACCACTTCCCTGGGCAGACAGTTTCCAGTGCCCAATAACCCTTTCCATGAATAAATTCTTCCCAATCTAAACCTCCCTTGGTGCAACTTGAAGCAATTTTCTTTAGTCCAGTCACATGTTACTTGGGAGAAGAGATCAATGCCCTCAGTGATACAACCTCCTTTCAGGTGATTGTAGAGAGCAATAAGATCACCCTGAGCCTTCCTTTTCTCCAGGTGAAACAACCTCAACTTCCTTAGCCTCTCCTCCTAGGACTTGCTCCCTATATCCTTCACCAGCTTTGTTGCCCTGCTCTGTTCCCATTCCAGCATCTCAATGTCTTGTGGTGAGGGGCTCAGACCTGGACACAGCACTCGAGGTGCCGAGTACACAGAGGAGGAATCACTTCCCCAGGCCTGCTGGCCACACTATTCCTGATCCAGTCCAAGATGCCATTTGCCTTCTTGGCCACCTGGGTACACTCTGGCTCATGTTCAGTGGTTTTCAACCAGCACCCCGGGTCCATTTCTGTTGGGCCACTTTCCAGCCACTCTGCCCCCAGCCTGTGGCACTGCCTGCAGTTGTTGTGACCAAAGTGCAGGATTTGGCACTTGGCCTTGTTAAAACTGATACTGCTGGCCCATATCCATTGATCCAGCCTGTCCAGAGCTCTTTGTAGAGCCTTCCTACTCTCCAGCAGATCAACACTCTTGCCCGACTTAGTGTCATCTGCAAACTGTCTGAGGGTGCTCTTGATTCCCTCCTTCAGATCATTGATAAAGAAATTAAACAATGTTGTCCCAAATACTGAGCCCTGGGGAACACCACTGATACTATGTTGTTTATAGAATATAAAATAGAAAATATGAAACAAAGGGTATTTCCTTTAATATGGTGGCTTTTAACTGTGTGGGACTGTCAAAGCAAGGCTAATGTAATATTTTCACAAGAAACAACAAACATTTTTTGTTGCTATGGGAACCTCTATGGGGGTTTGGTTTTTGTTTGTTTTGAAGGTGTCAGTGAAACCAGTGTGACAAAACCAACATTTTTATCTGAAAAAAAGGGAGGTATTGGGAAAATGGTTTACCAAAATCAAGTTATTTTGAATAATAATGAATGTCACTGTACCAATGGCAATGAGGAAGCAATAAGATAGAATTAGAGACTAAAAGCTGTAAGGAGAAACTGCACTGTGATATCAAGTACTGGAATATTCATTTCAGCAGTTGTTATGTCTTTCAAGCAAGAGAGCTACATACTGAATTACTCTCCTGTGGACAGGGAATATGTATATGCATGTAAGATGTTATGATGGTCTAGGAAGTGGTTGGCAAGATACCTTTGCTCTCGGATCTCAATAGGAACTGACATGGTGATACTGGCATGTTTGGGTTGTCTGTCCAGATGTTCTCATGTAGCCAGAGAAGGGACTGAGAACTATCCCATTTCTGGTCTTCCTAACTGCCAAAGCAAGCCATGTTTGTGTGGTATGGTTGGAAGAAGAAACTCTCCTAATTTAGCCTGTGATGATCCAGTGCAAAGCTGTCAAACAAGTCCCCTGAAACATTACCAATCATGGAATTTGCACATTTTTATGGGTTTTGTTACAATTTACTAATTCTGTTTTTCTTTAGTCTCATACCTCCCTTTCTCCCCAGCTCTTTAAGGCTGTGTGATGTTGACATCCAGGCAGAACATTTTTATTGTTTTGCTGGCTTGTACCACTAGAGCGAGCCCTTTTCTTGTCTGTAGGTTGACATTTTGAACTCCTGCTGGATCTTGTCCCACTTTTGCACACCTTTGATATCTATCTTTAAGGTCACTGTGCTAATGATATGCTATTGTATAATGTCCCACAGTCCCAAGCTATGATACAAATTCCATGAGTCATATCAACCATAAATGATTAGTCTAATGCATCCTTCCTGTGATATCCAGTGTTCACCGATGGTGACAGGTGCCAGGGTTGCTCTAGAACAAGTATTTACTTCTTTTGTATTTTTAACTAGAAACTGTCCTCCAAAATTTAGATTTATAAACTGATTAACAACGGAGTCACTGCATGCATTTTGCATGGTCCTGCAGTTCTCACTTGCAGTTCATTCTTTATAGGCATTTCTTCTTCTTATGTGCTCTCACATAATCGTGGACTTCTGACATCTTTTAAAGAAAATAATGTGATTGCTGGAAAGTCTCAATTAAGATGAAGGCCAATGGACAGCCCGAAGCAAATCAGATTCAGGTGCTGATTCTGAAACAGGAAAAAAGAAAGAATGTTATTAGATGGGTACTTACTTGTAAGCACACACATTCACAAACACATCACTGGTATGTCTATGAATGTACCACATGCATAGGTGAACACACTGTTTATATGCAAAAGACACCATGCAGAACCTACTGTCAGGTTTTCTATTAAAAGATGATTTAATGGCAAATTGAAAAAGGGACTGGTGTCTAAGTGAACAGAATGGAGAAGCCAGACAAACCTTTACAAAAACTCGGCATTTTTGCCTTGATGTCATTTCAGAAAACATTTTTTGGCATCTTCAGACCTGCACTGCATATGCCCAATGCCACTACCATCCCACATGGGCTGAGAGATTAACTATTACCTTCACGGTGGAATTTGTTTGGGATGGATTAGGTGTTCTTCCTCATAATTCGCAAGAGCAGGGTGGTGATGGTGGAGCAGGGTGGAAGAGATGGGCCAGGTGACTTCCAGAGGTCCCTCCCAACCTCAGCTGTTTTGTAATTCTGAACACACTCAAAAGGCATATCAAAGATTAGTGATATGAGATAGCATGTGATCTGTCACCCTCACACGGCCGTTCCATAATTTGATCGTTTTGTTTGGGACTTCTGGAAATAAGTCTAGGGCCTTGGTTTGGAAACAGAACAGTTGACAAAGTCAGATCTAAAAAATTATTAGGGTGTTAGATAAAGTGAACAGGAGTTTTTATTCATCAAATGCCATAGCATTAAACCTAGAATAACCTCAATGAAAGCAGTTTAAAACAAATAAAATAAAGTATTGCTTTACACAGCAAGTAATGAAATTCTGGAACTTGCTGTCATGGGAAATAATAGATACAGCCAGTGTCAGCAGGTTCAAATTCATGGGTGAATGAACAAGTAAAGAATAAATGTATACTGAAAAGAAATGGGCAAATAGAGATATGTTAGAATCCCTAATACAATAATCATGAACTTGGAGAAGGAATGATGGGAGTGGATCACAGCCAGGGATCAGGCTTATGCACTCTCCCTAAATATGTCTCTGATCATCTGTATGAGGACAAGTTGGTCTACACTCATGTCTCCAGGAAAGCCAGACTTACACTGTATTCTTATCATTAATCTCCTTTGAGAATAATATTTCCATTCCCAAAACTTTTAGGAGAGGATCAAACAAAAGATGTGATTAACAAATGTTAAAATTGAAGAAGGGAGGAAGAATTAGCATAAAACTACAACAGAGATTTATATGCAAAATATGTTTCTTCACGAGCTTTAAAAAAAAATATTATTTACCTTATAAATTCCAAGAAGAGAATTTCTTTTGCTATAAATGACGCGTGTCATTTTTGATTTGTGCTAGCCTCAGGAGATCTCATATACACAATCACAGCAGGACTAGGAAAAAGGAACTTTTTCACAGAAGAAATAACCAATTCTGGTAAGGTAGCTCAAAAGATAGCAGAGCAAGCTCAAGACATAACAGAGCAAATACACTGCAATACCATTCAAATTAAAATTGTTTTCTTTACTCACAAGAGCCTTTAAAAAGTAATTTATTCTGTGTTTGGATGGTTGGTTATTTTTTCTGCAATGTGCATTTCCAATATCACTAAGAGAATTTGTATTATTTTTTTTCCACAATGTAGAAAAAAATATTTTTAAAGCTTTCCTAAAATACAATTAAAAAAATATTTTGTAGCACTAATTTAAGATGATAGGCAAAATTCACTAATGATTTCTTTCCTTGTGGCCATCCCAGGTTTGAGCCTTAAAACCATTGCATCTATATTGTCATGTATTATTTGGAAATAAAATATGCAAAGGAAAATTCTAATTTGCTAAGGAGTGATGAAGGCTGAAAATTTTTGAATATTACCCTTAAGAAAAAAATGAGCAAAAAAAGGAAGGATACATAGCAGAAGAAATTCAGTCAAGTGCAAAGCACGTATCAGGGGATAAAATGAAAGAAATAAAGATAACAGTATTTTAAGGCAGAAAAGTCTTTTGAAGACAAAATGGGAACAACTAGGACAATATTAAAAACATTGTTTTTCTCTGCACAAAAAAGATTACAATACTGAATCCCTATAGGACAGTTTCTTAATCTAGTAAATAGGTTGATAGTAGCAAAATAGTTATGTAAAATAAGACAGGGGGTTGAATACATATATACAAAATTGAAAATAATTTTCATATTCAGTGAGCTGTGATGTCAGCTCTTTTGTGCATTTCTGGCAACCTGGCCTTATTGTTCCCTCAGTTTCCATAAAGCATGATACATTTAAATCAAGAATTTATATAAAATATAAATACACAAGAAGCATTTTAGCTTAAGATAAAAACTAAATAGGTGGAATTTCTGTGGTTTAGGCTAATACTTCAGCTAACTGTTACGTCAGTCAGTTTCAATGTATAACTCAGTCAGAGGAAATACTGAAAAAAAGTACAAAATTATGATAAAAAATGTATTCTGGAAGACTTCTGGGATTACTGTGTAAAGCAATATTTGCACTTCCACTATTAGACTACGATCAGGTCCAGTGAAATATTATATATATAGGGTTGTGCTGCTTTTTTAAAGAAACGTTATTAAATTTGATTTTAACCTATATTCCCCCTTCTCTCTCTAATTTTTTTTTTTTTTTTTTCTTTTTTTTTTTTTTTTTTTTTTTTNTTTTTTTTTTTTTTTTTTTTTTTCTGCAGTAAGCAGTCTACCATTAAGAATTTGGGTGCAGTTTACTGGATGCTTTATTCACCTTGATTTCTCTAGTGGATGAGAATTTTAATAAATCTGATTTAGCTAGCTACCACAACTACATTTACATTTGCATTTTCTTTGTGCTGTCAAAGTGGTTTAACACAGCTGAAACATCCCAGTGAGTCTTACAATGTGTCTTTATTCGCAGCATAGCAAGCCTCAACCAGTCTGATGTCTCTGTGCAAAGCACTCAGAAAATATACAGGAGGTGATAATCCCAGCTCAAAGAATTTTTCTAATGCAAAAGTCAAACCATAGTACCAATATAAAGCAAGAGAGAGCAGGAAGAAAAAAAAATAGACTTTTTCCCATATTATTTTTTAATTTAATAAAATTAGAGCAAGTAAGTATGACGCATGATATACATGCTCTATACCTATTTTAAAAAAAAGCCCAATTTAATGAAGTATAGGCTTAATTTCTTCATTATACTTTCTTGCATCTCCTGGTTTTTTTCAGCCATCAGCACAAAAGTACCATGCCATGTACTGCAATAATATAATTTCTTCAGCATTTCTGTCTTATCTTGAAAAATGCAAGCTTCACTTTGCCTAATAATTAATCTTTGAAGTTGTTGATAGCTTCTTGTACAGTATATTTACTAAATAATTGGAAAGCAGTTTTTAATGGGGTTTGTACTTGCCTTACAGCTTAATATCAGGCATGGAAATAACAAAGAAAGAGGCATTAGTCCACAAAGTGAAGCTTTGTTGTCAATAATACATTATTTTTCTTGAATAGTGGAATTTCACCAGACATGGTATCTAGTTCAAAATTCCACCACATAAATAACTGTGAATACTTAGAATCTGTCTCTATTATTACTAGATTTGAACAGACATTTTACCAACTTGTAATGAAATTTAAAATAAATAATAAAAAGGTTGTTTGTTTTTAATAATATATTTCTTTCATGTTTATTTATAAATTTTTAATTCAACTGAATTAAAAATGAAGATTATTTCTGCAGATCTTTGCATATCAAGAAAAGTATAAAAACTCTCAAAAAAGTTCAGTCTCTTAGGTTGCTCTGAATGGTACAGTGAATTTCTTTATCTCTCTATATGTTGCTGCTACAAACCACAGACTGTCCTCCTGGCCACATTTCCAGCATTCTCCATATGATATACTGGTATATTACAGCATATACTTGGCTTCTTTGACAGTTCTTTTCCCTTAGCACTCTGTCAGATTTCACCAGTTTCTTAAAACCTGTTAAGTGATGCTGCAGGTCTTGTTGGCCCTTGTGTGTGATCTGTCCCCAGAGTTACCAGGTGACAGGAAAGAGGGGTGCTCCTGAAGCACAGAGCTCAGGTCCTTCTGATGGGACTTTACCAGCTGTGACCTTTCAGGCATACTCTTTCCAATATCCATGCCATCCAGCCCAGGGGAAAGTGGACAGCAGACCACAGGCTGGTCTTGGTAGTTCAGTTTGGCATGTTGGATCAAAAAATCAGAAGTATATAGTTGTGCTCCACATGAAATAAATTGAGATCCCAGCACGCCAGTAGTGGCAGAGGACTCTGTAGTGGAAACTGCTGTGGAGACTGTAAGGAGAATAAGGCCACATGAGCTGTTCCCCTGCAGATTGCCTATGGATTATCAGGTCAGAATTCTCCCAAGGGTATATACAACACCTTTCAGTTGCAAGCATACCAAAAAATGAACCATGGGACAGGCCACCTTTGAAATTCACACTGAAGTTCCAGAAAATTGCTGCTTTAAAATTACTTTATACACTTAGGTTTTATTTTATGTCTTTTGGGGGAACAGATGTACATACATCTCCTTTTATAATTCAGCCAGTGAATTTAAGGTAACAAATTCTGAAACATTCACTGAGACAAATATTTCTTAAGTATAGAGCTCTTTCTCATAATTTGCTTTCAGAAGATGTTATCAAGAGAAAGTTGTGAAAGTAGCCCTGACTTCACAGCAGGAGGTGAGCTACTTTGGCAACCTCTCTCCCACCCCCCTCAATAGCAAGAAAAAGTAAAAATCAGGCAGATTGGCAGAATGACTGAAAATCAACAGATTGTTTTTTTTTATCCTTTCCTTATCCACATAAAATAGAGTGAAAAACTGGAATTATTCTTACGTCTGAAATGTACAGTTTCACAACAATGAAGTAAAGCCTCTACCCTAAAATTGAACAGTTACTGCAACAAAATGCTTGCATTTATCCTTTCAGGAAAAAAAATTGAGCACAAGAAGCCGAAATGATCGTACTTCTATTTTTCCAAGTACAACCACTCAAACAACTCTGGTCTGAGAAATGAATATTTCAGAAGGAATACCAAGTAACATCAGAGACTGATGGAAGTGTCTGAGTATGAGGAATAAAAAAACCCAGTAGCTCTGAATGCTACAGTAGAGTTGCTCTGCTCAGCAGGCAACTACTGAACTTTAGAGTACCATTCTCACAGCTCCCAAGTGACTCCTGACCAAAGGAGAGAAACCTGAGGAAAATGTAAGACGGCATCTTTTTGAGTCCAGAACAAAATGAAACAGGTACCTCGAAATAGACAACTTTCTCTTTTCCTAAAAGAGAATAATGCATTGAACACATGCTGGATTAAAAATGAGACAAAACGAAACCCTAGAAAAAATACCTTTTCCGTTCTGAAGCTTTTCTTCCTTTTGTTTTGCTACATTCCTCTGACTTCCTCCTTAGACCTTTTTTTATATTTGCTTTCACAGAATATAATCTTCAGTATGAGACCCTTGTCCTAAAGGAACCTCTCACTATTTTTTCAATATTTTCTCATATTCTTCCCCTGCTTTGTAGTTCTCTGATTAGAGAAGTGTGTGTCTAATTTGTTAGGAAGCCATGGGTTCTTGAACTAGGAGTAAAATATAATTTTGCTAATTAAATTAGGTTAATCAAAAATGTGAGTGAAAACATCCCCTCACAGCTCCTTCTATATCTAATACTTTGACAGTGCATTCCCTACTTGTTTAAATTATCTCACCATCCCTCCCTATGTTCATGTTTTTAGGGGGATCAATAAGCTTAACACTTAACGCAGTGTTAAAGAGACTTCTAATTCTTAGGTTATACTGTCTTTCAGTGTGATCTAAAGACTTTCCTCAAAACACTTCTAGTGCACCTTTAAATGAATAAGCCTACCAGGAAAAAAAAAAAAAAAAAAAAAAAAAAAAAAAAAAAAAAAAAAAAAAAAAAAAAAAAAAAGAAGAAGAAAAGAAATTTAGTAAATCCTATCCATCACCATGTGGTCAGAAAAATGCATTCTGCTTCATACCTGTACATTTCATGGATTTTTTTTGTTTTCATTTTTTTTGGAACTAGAGCACCCATTATACCTTTAATGTTCAATATAATTAGCAGCCTAATGGAAGCTGAGCTCTTGGGAAGATGGCGCATAGAACAGCATTTTAGCCTTGTCCACACTGCTCTGTGCTTTGCTCCCCTGTGACCAAACCCAGGACAAATTGCTACAGATTTTGGAAAGAGAGTCTACAAGAACCTGGAGGAGCCCAAAGACACTTAGCTCTGCTATTCTTGCCTTGCAGATCAAAGAATCAATTAAACTTGTTGATTTGTCAGTTGAGCTAAATGAAAGACCATGCTGTTAGCACTCAATGAACACCAATAACACATATTCACCTTTTCTGAGTCACAGCTCAAATAATAGATAACTTGTTCATGAAGCCTAATGTCTCCTGTGAACATGAAAATCTTTGAGTCATTCAGAAAATTAGGAGGTTATTACGTTTCAATAACAAATCCTATTATGACTAGAGCTCTAGAAAAACAGGTTTAGTAGCCAAACCAAGGAAATCCATCAGAAGTTATTTTAGCAACCTTTGATTGGAAATTAAAGACACAAATTTGAAGTGTATTTCAATTTAGAAGTTTACAGCACAGAGACTAACTTCGTTTCTTGAAATTTAAAATATAGAAGTAGCAGCATAAACTAGAATTAATGTGTTTATTGAACCTGTTCATACTGAGAGCCAAAAATGATGAGAGACAAACTGATGATTATGAGTTGCTTGAAAACACAAAGTTATGAACAACTTTATCCATTATGTTCAGAGAGACATTGTTCATCAATTACTTATGAAAGTGCTTAGTATTTTTATTGGAGAAGTGCGAAGTATGGCTTTGCTACTTGTAGGTGGAATTTTTTGCTGGTTAGGATATTGCTGAATGGCAATGAAACCGATGTTATCTGCAAACTCGACAAGGACATATTCTAGTCACCTCCTCCAGGTATAAATAAAATATCTCAAACAGGACAGATGCCCATTTTACCAACCTCCAGGTAGTCTATGGACCATTAAATGCCAACCATGTTTTTGCTAATATTTGTCCTAACTAGACAACACACATTAAAGTAAAAGTAAAACTAATAGCAGGAGATTTTGCAGTTTTATTAGGTGAGTTGCACCAGACCTAGGGTTTGAAGTCAATTAGAGGAGAAGGTTTGTGAGAAAACAGCATTTCTGAAGTCCTTTCCAGCTATGGGTGTATAAGCCAATGGTAAAATGCTTATGTAGAGCTATAAACATACTCTTAACTTCTGTTTTTTCCTTCCATAAACCATTTGAAATAGACCTCAATGCAGGAGATAATCATTACGTACAATGTCCTGTGAAACTGCCTCTCTTATCACTAACTTTATTTTACAGTACAATATACTCTGCCACTTTCCTTTTTATAAGGAAGTTGCTTTTAAAGTATCTGCACATAATTTGGCATCATTTTTATGTAGTTCAGCACAATATAATTCAATTGGCAGTGTTTGCTCTATGGAGATGATTTAAATCTGAAATGTAATTACTACTAATCCCTGGAGGGTGTGGTCTTTCCAGGTCAAGGGTAAAACCATTGGCATAAGAAGCAAGAAATCTGAATTAATTACCAGTAGGTTTGTTTTGTTTTTTCAAGTTGCATGTTGTTAAACAGGCAGTAGTATCTTTGACTGTTGTTTATTGTTATTTCTGAATTGAAAGTTCTAAATTTATCAAACTTGGGACTATTTAAAAAAAATTTAATAAGAATATGATACAATTGAGACACAGTAAAAAAACTCAACAAACCCAAACAACAAAACACCACAAAATGACCTCATTTATTACTTGTATATTACTACCAGTGGAATGAAAATGCAAGTCCTCTTAGGTCTGTAACACTGCCAGCAAAAAAAAAATAGTAGCCAAGGAGAGGAAAAAAAAGAACTGTAACACGTTTGCAGTCACTGATAGTCCTCCAGCATACTGTGGTGGTGTCAAAGAATATCCAAAAGCTAAAGCAGTTTGAAATGATTCATTTAAACTAATGCCAGACATATACAGTGCTCATATCTATGTCTAAATTACTTCATAAGGTCCCTTTGATAGCCAGTCTGTACAAATAAATGTTCTTGGGATGTTATTTTTTCACGCTGCTTTGGATTTCTGTATTATTAGCCGTGTTTTTCTGCAGAGTGGCCATCCTTTTGTCTACAAAGATACATTTCAGGGACTGATAAGGCAGAGTAACCTGGTTTTGTCCTTTTAGTGCTTTTTCTATAGAAAATATGATATATTAAACCCCACAAATTAACATACTAAAAGTAGTAAAAATATCTGGACTTAATTTTTCAAAGCCCACAGATAAGATTTTGACATCCGATACTCTAGATTAATTTGCCCTCTTGGGAAATGAGGTCTTCAAATCTACCCCAAAAGAAAGTCCATTCCATTATGTACTGCCCAGAAAAATGTGGGGTTTTGGCTAGTATTTTAAGACTCTCTGGGAAAGCAATAAATTGGATACAATAACAATGAAAATATTGTCAGAATAGTACAGGATTTTTTAATTGAAGATATGCTTATTTTATGTCCCTCATTTTCTACTCACAAATAGAAACAGTAATAATCTTAGGGTATAGATAGGATTTTTTGCTCATTTGCATATCCAATAGGTCTCTTCATTACAAACAAGACACACCTTTATTTCTGAGAAACAGTATAGTCATTTTACTAAACTTTTTAAAGTAGTCAATGGACTCATCTCACCTATCATTTTCTATCTGTCTCAGGCATTCTCCCTCCAGTGGGTCTGTTCTTCCCATCACTGTTGCCAACAGTTAAAACTTAACACATATTGCATTTTATTTCTCCACTCATTGTTCCAGATGCTGACTTTGAAGCACCACTTTATATACGCTCTGGGGTAGTTGAGAGTTTAATCTTCTCATCACCGTCCCATCCATGACTATTCACATCCTTCTTGCTAATGAAGCAAGTTAATCTCCTCAGTGGATGCAATGTTGCTCTCAATTTAAAATTCTGAATACAAGCTGGAGAAGGGAAGTAAGAAACTCTGACAGACACTCACTTCCTCCACTGATGCCCATATATTTTTATCAGGGAAGCTGAAGCATTTGATATAGAAGCAGCTAGAGCCCATGACAGATCATTGGAAAACAGTCTAGTTAAAGCCAGTTTGTGTCATCTGAAGTCACAGACTCTCCAGACCTTAAGAAATGCGCATTTCAACACATGAACCCTACATGTAAATGTAAGAGGATAAGAGGTTGGCAAGGATATCAAGCATGAGGACAGGAATATATACTGCAAACACTCTGTTAAGAGTTTTGGCGTCTTCTTGGCACATTTCAGAATGAAACAGGGACTGCTGTGAAGTGAGCAGCAATCTTACTCCTATTGAACATAACAGAACATTAACCATATTGATTACTTTCAAGAAGCAAGTTCACTTCAAACTAAAAGCTAATAAAGATGAGGATTTCAACATGCTCCTCTGAAAATTGAAGAAAACACTGAAAACATAAAAACATTTAAGCACATTTTTAGGTACTGTCCTCTGAAACAATGAGCTGAATGCTAAACTACTTCCAATTACTGGCTGAACTGCATTAGCAGATGGAAACTGCCATTCATTGATCTTCAATGTGGTGGGACATGGTAGCAAAAACGTGACAGAATCTTAGACCTAAAGAGGCTGTAATGTAAACAAAGTGAGACAAAGGTAAAAAATCTTAGAGAAAAGCAATCATCATCAGATCAGGAATTCATTTATGAAGCATAGAACTACCATCTTCTGGCTCCCTGGTTAATTCCTAGAATAAAATAATGTTTCTAACTCAATAAATACCCCTCAAAAAAAAATTAAAAATTGAAAGGGGTATATCCGTAAGGATTGATTGTCACACGGGCCCCTAGAAGCATGATATTACATTTGAGCTTTATTGAGAGGTAAGAAAAGGTGATGGAAGAATCAAAACATTATTCATCTACTAAGTGACCATATTCCTCATCTTAGTCTTTACTGTTTACAAGAGTTCTGAATACGCTCCCTACCTCTTGTCCTTCACTTACCCCCAAAGAATCGTACTTCACAGCTGGTGTTCAGTGTAAGCTAAACTTCTTTTGGTAAAAAATAACATGGTAACATTATGCTAAATAGTTCTTCATGGAGAAAATATTTCAGAATTTGAGTTTTGTAGGAACTCAGTGTTTACCAGGATGCAGGATTAGTTATTCTGAAGACCGAATGCAGAGGGACCAACAATTATATTCCCATCAATAGAAGAATCAAATCTTCTGTATTTAGTTAAAATAAATCTCTTACATATTGTGTGGACAATTTGGTATTCCTGTATTTTGTGTTAGCTCAGTGTCTTAGAAAACTTGCCAAGTAATGGAATACTGGCATTTACAAGAGTGGTTGCATATCTGGCAAACTGCGTATGTTTGAAGAATTTGATTCAGCTTTAACTTGCAGCTGCTGCATATACAATCATTCTGCTGTGTTTGTAGGTCTCTGATGTATGCAAAAGACTGATTATAGTTTGGCACAGCTCCTGGTGGTTTAACCAGGGGGACATTTCCCTTAATCTCACCTGGCAGTGAAGTTGCAAATGAGCCACAATATTTGAGTCTTAGCAACAGTGGTTTGTAATCAGCGATTCCAATTATGGGATGAGGGAATACTAATTGACCACCAGCTGTCAGAGCAAATGGGCAAGAGAAAGTTATTAACTTTCTGTCTTGACCCTCAAAAATGTAATAGAACAGATACAGGTATTGTTTTTTTCTCTTTTGGAAATAAGAAAAGAAGATTAAAATGGTCTTTCTTTTTTGGTCAACAAAAGATTATAATTCAGTTTATCTAAAGAAATATTTAGAAGGGACAGAATATGACTGTGGCAGGTCAAGAACCAACATGTAAAATCCTTTATTAACTATTAATTGTGTTAGCCCTTTACTTATATTTTGAATACAGATGCTTTACATAGAGATACATTTCTGATGGGAAAATATATATATATATAGGTCAATGAGTAATTAAGAAAAAGTAGAATATATCACCATGAATTTTCAAAATAACTTTATCTGATGTGTGAACAAAAAGCACTCATTTTCTTTCCACTATCAAGTTTTACGGCCATGAATTACTCATCTCAGTGCCTTAAGTTTGTGTATAGCATGAAACTTCTTTTATGCATGCCTGTCGGATTACCTAAGCAATCTATGTTTTTCATTTTTTGGTCTGAAACTATCTCGATTTATTTTACAAATGAGTCATTAAGAATGATATCAAACAATCTCTCCTTCAGTTATTATATTGCCTCATGGTATTTTTAGTTCCTACACCCTCGCTTAGGATAAGATCTCCTGCATGAGGTGCCAAATACCTTTCCTGCGTTATGCCAAAATATGTCTTCATAGAGTAAGCCAAAACTTTGCTTCCTGAATATAGTTCTGACAAGGAAATCCAGCCCACTAAGAATGGAGATTTGAGCTCAGTTTCCAACAAATCTCAAACAAACAGAAATGCTTCTCATTGTCACAATGACTGAAGTAATTCAGTTGTTTTAATAACTGGCATTAATTTCATTTGATGCAAAATTAGCATTAAACAGTCCCATTGGATACTTGCACAAAGAATGATGATAACATTGCATAAAAGGGAAGTACAAATGGCTCAACTCTTTTGATGGAAAAGTTTCTTGAAAAAAAACCCCACCATCATTAAAAGTACTTTTTCTCCTTTAAAACCTTTAAAACCTTTGTAACATAGAGTTGTCACATAGACTGTTCTACAACTTGGTGAAAAATAAATATTGAAAGAGAATATACAAATTGTTGTTAAAACAGCAAAATGATAGCTATATCTTGCCCATAAATAAAGGGATTCAGATGGTGATTTGTGTTTATGACACAGAAATAAAAAGATAACAGCAGAAGGAAGAAGAAAAAGACCTGATGATTTTATACTTGATTTTATATTATGGGGAAAAATGAAATATGATTCAATATTTTTATTCTGCTTTCCAGTACAAGCAGTGGGTTTTTCTGTCCTCCAGTGAACACACCTTTGGATAGATATACAACTATGCAAAATTAGGCAAGATATATAGGCTCCCTTTAAAAAAAAAAAAAAAGTTGACGAGTGTGAGAAACTGGAAGTAGTAGTCTGTCTTGAGACATGTTGGGATGCTTGGAGTGTGTGTAATAGGGAGTGGGTCAGGTCTTTCTCTGCTGAGGTGATGCTCTGCTCCCCATACTCCCCAGCCAGGCAGTGTCTGTCAATCAGAGCACACTGGAGGCACCCCGCTCAGTATTGCCTAACCCAGCCACTGAGTGGCCAAGTGACCAGAAGTCCCACCTGGGAGGAAGGCCCATGATGGGACAAGGGTTTAAGAAGGCTGACCACAAGGCAGAAGCATTGATCTTTAACTATACCTTAGTCTTGAGGTTTTCTATCCATTATATCTCTGGAATCCAGGAGCTGGTATTTTTATGTCTATTTTTATGTCTTTCCTGTCATCCTGGTTTTCTCCCTTTCTTCTCCTTCTAACTCTCTTTTCATAGAAATTAACATTGAATGAGTTTAAAGGTTGTTAAATTTCATGGACTAAGTCAATATTGTGATAAATGTTTTATGTTATTTATATAATCATCTATATAATTTGCAAAAGTTCCTTAATTTTCCATAGTTTGCCAGTAAACTTTTGTGTGATTTTTACCTCTTGAGAATATCTGGTTGTTATTTCCCCTGTGCATCTACTCAGAGCAAAGGAACTTTGGTTTAGGCCATACATTAAGTGTCCAGAGTATAACAACAATCTATTGGTCAGGATCTAGGGAATTAGGATATAGAAGGAAATTCAGCTTTTCCAAGTTCTTTGTTTTGATTTCCCTATTCCCCTTCTTTAGTCTCTCTCTTTTTTTTTTTATTTTTTAAATTTTTTTTATTATTTATGTACCTCCTTGGGCTTTAGCCCTTCCTTTCCTTCCAGTGGTTGTAGTCCTTCTATATTTTCTTCTATTTTATTGGAAAGAAATAAATCTCACAATGAAAGCTACTTTCTGTGTGTTTTGAGTTCTCTTATAGGTTGATAATTGTAACTTATACTAACTACATTTTTTGTGTCTATGGTGTGTTGACTGGCTGGCCACCAAAGCCGCTCCATCACTCCCCTCCTTGGCTAGACAGGGGAGAGAAAACACAACGAAAGAATCTTGGCTTGAGAAAAGAACAGGGACAGATCACTCACCGATTGTCATCACAGGCAAAACAGAATAGACTGAGGGAAATTATGTAAATTTACCACCAATCAAATCAGAATAGGACATTGAGAAATAAATCCAAAACTGAAAACATGTTCTACCTACCTCTTCCTTTTTCCCATACTCACCCTCACTGACGGCTTCTCTACTTCCTTCTCCCAAGCAGCACAGAGGGATTGGAATGAATGTCGTGGTCAAGTCATTGCACATTGCTTCTGCTGCTCCTTCCTCCTCACATTCTTCACACACTGTTCCAGTGTAAAATCCCTTGCTTGGGAGACAGTCCTTCATGAACTTCTCCAACATTAATTCTTCCCAAAGGCAGCAATCCTTCATGAACAGCTCCAGCATGGGTCTGTTTTTCTGGATAAAACAGGCTGCACTTCTTCAGAAACAGGCTGCTCCACTCTGGCTGCTTTCCATGGGGTCATAAATCCTGCCAGCAAAATCTGTTTCATCATGGGTCTACTTTCCATGAATCAACAGGTCCTACCAGGAACCTGCTCCAGCACAGGATCTCCACAGAATCATACTCTCCTTTGGGATACACCACTTGCTCACATGTGGGACCCTCCACATGCTGCAGATGGGCCTCTACTCCAATATGGACCCCATGGATGCAAGGGAACAGCTGCCTCACCATGGCCTTCCCCATGGACTGCAGGTGAATCTCTGCTGTGGAAGCTGAGGCACGTCCTCCTCCTCTGTCTTCACTGACCTTGGTGTCTGCCAGTTGCTTCTCTCCCACCTTCTAACTTCTGTTTCCAGCTGTTGTTAAGCAGCAGATTTTCCCCTATTCTTAACTATGTTTTCGTAGAGGCTCAGCTTTGACCAGTGGCAAGTCTGTCTTGGACCCAGCTGGCATTGGCTTTATTTGACTTAGTAGAAGCTTCTGGCATCTTCTCACAGAAGCCACCACTGAAGCTTCTGCTGTATGAATTCTTGCCATATAAGCCCAGTACAGTTTGAAACTACAGTTTGAAGCTATTCAGAGAAGAAAGTAGATTGTTATCATCTCTACAAATCCAAACTCTGTGTTAATAAGGATGCATGTAATTGAAATTTGAAACAAAGATTGTTCCAAAACCTAGAATGAGAAAATTCTGCTTAGGGGACAACATTGGATTCATGTAAATAATTAAAGTGTGTTTGGTTTAACATCTAGTTAAAAAAAAAAAAAAAAAAAAAAAA
>VWZU01009063.1:466493-487161 GCA_013397095.1 Sterrhoptilus dennistouni
ACCTAAAAAATTCTTCCTTTAGCTTTCAAGGTTATTTGTTATAATGATGAGGATTTAGTAGTTAAAAAGTGTATTTTTTTTAGATCTGATGAACTCTAAATAGCAAATAGAGTATCAGCAACAGCAAAACAGCTGTTCTGTCCATTAAGCCATTACTGTTGCTATTTTTTCTTGCTAATGCTGTTAATATTTTCTTAGATATAATTTGCAAAACAGAATTCTAGAAGCCTCAGGGTTCAGCTAACATATAGTATAATCCTTTCATTTAACATGGCGATTGTCCAGCTGAGAGGTAATGCAGTAAACATTTATAAAAATATTTCTGCTCAAATTTCTGTGAAATATGAATGAATTTGGACTTCAGCCAGCTGTGTAGAATAGTAGATCAAATTCCCTAGAGTTTTAAGATTTCAGGAACAACTGCTCCAGTTTTTGTTATGCACTCAGGAAATAATTACTAGATTTGGATCTTTGGTTTGATTCCCTTTCATCTTAACTTTGCTCTTCAGATACTGGTTGTCCACTATATAGGTGTTAAAATGATGATGGACAGAAAGGATTTCAAAACAGAATATTTCAGCAGGCAAATTTATGAAGAAGATTTAGATAATTTCTGATTGAAATAGTTCAATAAATATGGTAAAATCATGCATGTAAGAAAATGTGACTTTATTTTCAGAGTGCAAGTTTCCCTGGCTTTCAATTATGTCAACAGCTTTCTTGAGTGATTCAGCATTCTGAAAGCCAAACCATATTTAGTTACTGGAATGTAGATTTATATACAGGCTTTTGGGAACAGTGTACAAAAACACATCTTGTAAGAACTCAGTCATCTCTATTTCTAGTCTTTGCAATTAACATTCTTTTTAATGCTGTATTTCTTACATTTTTATTTCACAAATTGTACGTAACTGGGGCTAGGATTGAATTAATTTCAACTATCATTATGAAACTGACTGAAATGCCTAAATGAGAGCATAGATACTTCTCAATCTTGGAAAAGGGAAAAGCTTCTTTTTTTTTGTTTTTTCTCCATACTAATAATGGAAGCCTTCAATAGAGAAAATGCAAGATGCAGAACAAAATGGTAGATAATGCAACTGGTTTTATTCTTCCGTTTCTCCTTCCAATCATGCCTAAACCAAATTACATATTCAGCATGTACTGTTGTCAATAGCTGAGAATTCTGTGGGTGCTATTCTAAGATGGCAAGCTTATATTTATGTATGAGTATCTCTCTTCTAATAATATGCAAGGCAGGATTAAGACATAGGATATTTTAACAAATAAAAAACACAGAAGTAAAAAATTTAAACACTCTTTAAATAACCATCAGGATTCTATTTTCAAATTTCACTTGATATTTTATGGAGCTCTGACTACTGACTTCCTGTTCAAAGATTCCAAACCTTTACCTTTATTACTGATTCAAACAGCAGATGAAACTGAGGTTCTAAGTCAAAAACCAGACAAAATCTTGTAAGCAATATAGAAATCCAGGAGAAAACAAAAGATGGTTTTCTTCAGAAGGCTCTGTTTTATGTCTTTGAACTAATTCTTCTAGTCTATCTTACAATTCAAAAGCTAAGAAATATGAACTTTTCTTTTTCTGCTCCCTTCTTGCCTGAACACTGAGGATTTTTCATCTTCCAGAGGTAGATATTTTCCAGTCTTAAACAAGACACTAAACTTCCTTGAAATCTGTGACATCATATGAAAAGAGCAGAGAAAATTTTTGTCTTTTAGAAGCAAGTACATATTAAAACTGGGTTTGATGCAAGACGTAATGAGCACACAAAAGGGAAATAAAGTACTGTCCTGAGTTGAAGAAATCCTAAAATACAGGATTGTCCATAAATCCACATAGAGATAAAATAATTAACAAAGAAAGAGAAATACACAAGTTGTTTTTGGCAAGCACTCTTTGATAATTACGAGGTAAATTTCATCTCTATTTTTCCAGGAGAAACATTCTATGGAGTGAAATTTCAATAGTAATTTTGCATGTAGTAAAATTCTTAAAGAACTTTGTTTATGTTAAAGGAAGATAATGTAAAATCTTTTCTTTCCAATGGATGTTTACAGAAGAAATTCACCATTTCTCACTACATGGGTAATTTTTTTTCTTTTTATTATTTTTTTCTAGTTATGAATATATTATGAGACTTTTTACTATTGTATGAGAAAGTAGCATTCTTTTCTTGGCAAACGCTCTTGAGAGCTAAAGTAACATTAATGAAATGTTTGTAGAGCAGCACATTGGCTTTCTATGACTACAGGTTCAGATCTTCCCAGTTCACTCATGGGTTATAACTCCTTAATTATACAAATCTCACAAATGTGCATTCATTCCAAATATGATAATTGGAATGGATTAGCTGGTTTCCTTTGAAGAAACTCAACCCAAAACTGGACATGTTTGTCGCATAGTTTAAGCCATGCTCCCAAAAGGCCTTTGGTGTCCTTCTTTCTCATAATATCTTAAAATATCTTGTGGGTTTGGCAAAGTCAAATGTCCCACTACTTCCCCATATCAGACTCATGGGCATGCAATGCAACAACTCGGTACCATTACACAAAACCAACACTTTTCTGAATTGTTGCACTGTCCACATATTATTTCAAATAATTAGAAATGGGGGAAAAATATTTTGATAGACACAAAATAGTAATATTTTGAGGATGGAAAGCATGAATGACAGGGAAAATAAGATAAATCAAGTGTTTCATGTGCCACTACCATTATGGAGGTGGACACAAACTTTAGACTAGAAGGTCTAGTCATTCACCTGGTCATAAACTCTTACTCAACTCTTGGCCTAAAGACATATAACTGATGCATGACCCATTCATAGGTAACAGTTTGTATCTAAATGCCCTAAAGCTGTTGAATGGTGATTCCTCAGGGTGTTAGTAGATCTTATCAAATGCTTCCCAAGCTTCCACGTTAGGGTGTAAAAGAACAGAAGAAAAGTAGTTTATGAGTTTTTTTTCTCTTATATCATTATAAGCAGTGTTGCAGTATAGGACCATTATGTTATTACATACATTGGACATCAGCCCTAGGAAGAGCAGTTGCCAATACATATAGGAAATGCTGCATAAATCAAGGGCGTATTTGACATGATCTGTTAGAACGAATGTGAGACAGGGAGATGTACTTTCTGCTACAGGCAATTCACAATTATCTTGTGCCCTGACACATCAAGACATCATAGATCATGTCTTAGTGAATCTTACTTCAAGATTCATATTTTACACCACGGCATCAGCCATGTTTAGAGTGACAGCACTTACAACGTGTAATCTAAAGCTTTTTCTGATTCACTGATAGATTCTTAACCAGGTACCAGTATTCAGCACAACTGAAATTTTGTTGAACAGTTGCCAACAATATGCTTGGTGCCCGTCACTGATTTCACATCAAAGAGGAGATACTCTGAATTAGGTGGATACTCAACATTTATAATTCCACTGTGTTAATTCACTGTAGTCCTGCCTCCTCCAGCAACACTGAGTGAAGAATTTTGTGCAGCAATGCCATGGCTCCACAGAAGAGGGATAATTACCAGATTACAAAATTATCTTGCCAGTTATGAACTGCTGAACAGGTATGAAGCTACTCTACTATTATGCAAAATTATTCCATGGAGTAAGCCCTCGGGCAAACATTCATTCACATTATCATCTGTTCAGTTGATGCACTTGGACTTCTCTTGGCAAACCTGAGTCTTGCTGGCCCAGTTTTAAGTTCTTCCTGATGGTGCTGCTCCCCTTTGTGAACATACATGCACTTCCCCACCCCCCCCAAAAAAAGTCCATCTCCATTTAGAGAATGTGCCCTGATTGCTGGATACTTCCTAGACTCAGATCTCTCTCTGCTGGGGCTCTGTATGATTACTTCAGCCTGATCAAGAATTTAACACTGAGAGTGGATGCTTAGTTTATACAGAAAGCATGTTGTGAGGCAAAGGCCTTGAAACTGTTGATATATGGGGCAAAGTTGTGACCTTTAAGTTGTGGTCAGTTGAGATGCTTCACTGTTCATTCTTTTGCTCTGGTCATTCAAATGAGTTTTCTTTGGCCCAAGATGTAGAAACAGCCCTCTTTAGTGTATATGTGTGCAACCCCTTTTGTGCCTTTTGGCCTGGGCTTGGCCCTAAGACTGATCCATTGCTCCGTGTTATTTAACAGCATAGTTGCAATCAGCAGGAGCAACATACTCCATTTCTCACCAATAGGTATTTTGATCTTAAATGAATCCTAGAAGACATGTGGGGATGAAGAAAGGATTAACTTCTATGCAGGGAACCATGCTGTAAAATAAAGGAATTATGTCATCTAATTATATCTATAGACAGGAGAAATGTTCAAGGCCTCAGTTATTGATCTTTGGCAAACGTACAAAAATGCAATTGAAATGAATGGACACTCTTGGGCAGATTAGGTATCCAATTCAAATTGTGAGGAATTGAATCACTCTAAATTAGAGTGGAGGTGAAATCCTTTGAAAGTAACAGGAATTCTGCTCAGGAACAGAATGTTATTCTATGTATCTTTTTCTTCTGTTTGTTGAGAGCAAAGCATCTGGTCTCAAACAGCAAGTAGAACCAAGATCATTATGGCAGAAAACAATCAAATATTGAAAAAAAATATGTATAGCCAGAGCCTTTTTTTGAATATTGCTTCTTGGCTATATGAATTTCCCTTCTCGCTGCAGCTGGTTCTGACACATTTCCTTTTTTGTGCTTCCTTGAATCTCTGTTTCTCCCATCCAGTTCCTGCAGACTTGTTAGTCTCAGCTCAAGTGGCAATGATGTTGACAAAGCAAAATCTGCCTTAAAGAAAATCAGATCTGACTCAAAGAGATTTTCTTCAATTTCTGCTTTAAAAATAAGGCTTGGTCTCTATGACCTGTCTCAACAAATCTTGGTTTCTATTATCTTCTTTCTCCTTAAATTGCGTTTTCACATTTTCTCAAGCAGAGGACTTATCACATGTCAAACCACCTTGCCCTCACACCTAAGAGCATATAAAATTGAGCTGCTTCTCAGTGCAGTGGAACAGTTGTCTCTAGATACTTCTCTATTTTCCACTGGCCTTTTACAAGTTACAATTCTACAACTAACAGTTTTCACAGCACAGGGTACAGTGGCAGCTTTGGGACTCAATGTTGAAGAGATGTGAGATCAGGTGAAAAGGTGGTTTTAATGATCTGTAATGGTAAAGGTCAGTAAATCGGTATGCAATTGAGGACTGTCTGAAATTCTGCTCCATTCCAAGAAGTTTACAAGCATGAGTTACATTACAAATAGACTCTTTTTTCAGTCCTTCAGCCAGTGATGACTAGTGAGAAAGAACAGCAAAAAGGATCTTGTGCAAGCAAAGGGAGCCAATGACTGTATTCTTGGAATAACAGTTAAAAAGAGATGATTTTCTCTCTAAGAAATATAGAACTAATAATTTTGTGTGTATGTCTGAAAAATTAAGTCTTTGCCATGGCAAGTATAAATGTTGGGAGAGAAAATTCAACAACACATAAATAATCATGGATAGAGCAAGGCAAGTAAGGCCATCCAGTATCATGAAGGGTTACACATAGCTGTTGTGGAGCTTTGGTCCTATCACTAGGATATTGGGAATGGGTGATTTTTATTGGTGAAAAAGTATTAGCAAAAGTATTTTAGTATGATGTAATAGTCCCACTTAACAAAGTTTTATGTCATGGTTCACCCTATTACTTTACAGCAACAACCATTTGAACGATGTATCAAAACTGTCAAGACAAATCAAAGTTACAAAGACACAAAATTATTACCAAGACACAAATCAAAGTTACCCCTCTACAAGGTTGTGCTATTGGTAGCTTACCAAAGATCTACTGTCAGTAAAAGATCTCTCTGCCTTGACCTTGAGAGGCATCCCAGCTCAGGAGATTACTGTCATGAATGCAGTCTGCAAGAGAGCTCAAAGAGAGCTGAGGTAGTCATACTTATTGAATAAAGTGATTGGTTTATAGTCAAATGGGAAAAGTGTGGATGAGACTCCATGTACCCTTCTTTGTTCCTTGAAAACTGCCTTAGAAGATCCACCCATTATCCAGGAGTTATTCACATGATCAACATTCCAAACGCATGTGCATCAGTGCTCATTGTGTCACTCTGCTCCTTTGTGGGTTTTTAGAGAACAGATTGGAACTAGAGGCATTCTTGACCTGGCCATGGCTCAGGTCTTTACCTCTTTTGGACCCTGAACCCAATTACCACTAGTTTAGTTAAGGGTTCAAATGTACTTGTCATATACATAAGAGCTTGTGTTGAAAGCTTATGCAATGAGCTGGAGCAGAGAGCAGAGTCAAGCATAAAGAGACATATATTTATGAGCTGATATTTCAAAAGTAGCAAATAGATACTTTCCTATTTTAACAGCCTGAGGTGATCAGGAATTTTGCATAATTAGCTTACCATTGAATTTTTCATACTGGGATCTCTCCCAGTTCATGGACTTTTACAGTCAAAATCTTATTATGGGCAAAGGGAACCAACTGAAGCTGTGAATCCAGAAATTTACTTTTCCCTAATTAAATTTTTAAATTAGCACAGAAAATTGCCAATGATACTACCCTTGAAAAAGTTACCCAAGGAAAGTGGCCAATACCAACACCTCTTCCTGGTGTTATCCTTATCTGCCTGTGCTCCTGAGCCCTGCCACATCAGCACAGGCTGGTGGCTGCCACAGTGAGGGTGGATGCTTTGCACTCCCTGCCAGGAGGAGTGGAACACCTATGGTGGGTGCCACCCCCTTGGGCCCATGACTCATCTTGGATATCTTGGGTCTGTTTTTCTCTTGCACTGCAGGTTCCTTCTGGGGTCCCCAATGGAAATCACTAGGTGCCTCCTTGTGCCATGACACAAAGGACTGTTTGCTCTACTCTGGGTTTGTTAGGTCCTCACTTCCAGCTGGCTGACAGCCACTGGCAGCTCCCCATGAGCAGCATGAATGAGGAACCAGCTCCAAACAGCTTCAACTGGTTCCAAAGAGCCAATATCCACCACACTGAGGTGAATATCTCTCCTTGTGACATCCCTGCCCTTCCCCACTTTACATTATTCTGAACTAGAAAGGGAAGAAATTTGACTTGCTGAGTACTGGCCAAGTGAACAAACTTCTGAGGGCAGCGGTCTCTAATGCCCGTGGCTCTGTGGAAGCTTCCACTCTCAGTCTTCTGCTTTCTCTTTCTATCTGCTTTCATGGACTCTGTGCAGGATCCTGAAGGCAAACAAGATCCTAGCAAAGGAACCTGGTAAATCTCAGTCTTGGAGGAGTAAGCCCTTCTTCTTAGCCTTCAGTAGGTAAATACATCTTCCCCATCTACTCCTGGCTCCACAGCTACCAACCAAAGAGGCCCTGATAATAACTGGGCTTGTCAGTGACTCATGGGAATGACAAACTACTCAGCTCATTGACGCATTTGGGGTTTTTAGTACCAGTGGGGTACTGCTCTGTTCACAGGAAAGACTTGAAGAAAATGCAAGCATCTTGCCAGTTCTTTGGCTGTGATGGTCATAAGGACAGTAGAGTATTTATAACAGCCTCCAACTCAGCATAAAAATACTCTTTCCATTGCTGGAATACCATGTAAGAAAAAAAACAAAAAACCAAAAAAACCAACAAACCAGAAGGAAAAAAGTGTAACAACTAAAGTCTTTTTAAAATAAAAGGTCATGTAAAGAACATGTTTTCCCTAACACCTGTGGAATAAGCTCACCATAGAAAGACTTTCATGTCTTTTTATATTCCTACAAGTATCGCAGGTGAAGGGCTTTCCAGAACATACATATGACCTCAGTTATATGTAAAGGACTAATAAACACTGCAGTTGTCAATAGAAAATTCTGCATCAATTCACTAATTATTCTTTAATATTTAGAGGTCTTCTGTTTCATGTACTCCTTATCAAATAGAGCTGTGTTTGATAGATATTTCCATAAATACAGTCCACTTTTATATGATGTAATTCTCTGTCAGGGCTAATCCTCTCCAATTTAGGCAAAGTTTGTAACACTCATTGTACTGTACTTAAGGAACCATGCACATATGGGATGGGGACAAGAGTGTGCTCATCATAACAAGAAATAGCAAACTATGTAATAGGACGTAGTGTACTTTCCTTGAGCTTATCCTTAGTAATAAAGTAAGGATAACTTTTATTCAAGATTTCAGACATCATTTTATGACAGGGTCTTTTTTGACCATGTCAAGTCCTGTGTGTTTTCATAATGCTCAGTTTTTGTTGAACCATCCCTACCCAAAAAGCAGAGCAGAAAAGAAAGTGTCCTCCCACTATGTCCAGGGAGGCTATCACTTACAAGAGCATCAATCCCTGTGCATTTTCATTTTGCTTTGTGATTGGCTGATGATCATTTTTAATGCTCTCATTACATGTATTTTAGACTATCCTCTGAATGGCTGTCTAATTCCTTTGGCACCCTCTAAAAAGTGGCCTCTGACCACTTTGGTAACATGACCACTGTTACATGCTAGGGAGACACAGATCCTTTGAGCTGAAGTGAGAGGCCCCAGTGTCTGGGTGCAGTCCTACAAGGTTGTCATGCAGTATTAATGGGACAGACTTAGGGCTCTGTGTGGCGTTGCAAGGCATGGGTAACACTGCCTGCAAAAATTGCAAATCAGTACAAATTTTCTATCCCAGAGGAATGTGTACAGAGGGATGTGTGCAGAGGAATGCAGTCAGTAACAAAAAAGATCCCAAGAGCCTGAAAACACCATGCGAACCTGGAGAAATGGCCAATGGGCTCATGAACTGCAAACTGGACCTCGACGTGTCACACAGGGACAGTGGGTTGTCTGGGAGATCTCCCCTTGCCCATAGCTTTGGATATGTTATGTCTGCCTGTAAGACAATTATGGGATGCAGGCTGGTGCTGTATATGCTATCCCTAGGTCAATGACCAACCTTACCTAATGTTTCAAAAACCTCCAGCTGACTAATTGCGGAGGGATAAAAATAAGATGTGACTTGTTTGCATCTGTGCCTGCAGTAGCTGAAGAACACAAAATGGTCACAGAATTGAGAGCAGTGTGAAACAGAGAAAAGGGAGGAAGCCTGGAGATGACTGTTAAACAACTGGTGACATACCTTGTGAAATTATGTCTCTGTATAAATTGATTTCCCAGTGTTCTATTTTGTACCTGTGTGTAATAACAGCATGTCAGCAGACATGTTTATATCATTAACTTTTTAAAAAAGAGGTTCATTATACTCTTGGGGAGGTGAGAAGCTTTGGATATAAATCTCCTTTCTGAAGCTGATATAAGTTGAATTGCTAATCTGAACAGAAGCCAAGTGGCATTTTGGTGTGCAAGTCAGGATCCTTACAGTTTACAGAAGGCTACAAAAAACCACTTAAAAATCCAAGATGATTGTGACAGAGGAAGCTGCAGAGTGGTAGATAGTCTTACTGGATGTGTATAATTTTCCAAACAAAATAAGGGTATTATTTAAATTTTAATAGAGATGAACTGATGAGCTTAATACGCTTGGACCATTTATCAAAAAAGCAAAACAGATTCTGATATAGTTGTGGCTTTTGAAACAATTATACTAGTATCCGGCTATTAAAGAAGTAAGAACTTTATTTCAGACTGCAAGAAAAGTAGAACTGAGTGGCTGCCTAGGAATTGCTAAAATGCAAATACCTGTAGTGATTTAAGAACTGTTTTTGCATAAAGGGTTAATTGATCTCTGAAAACGAACTGCAACCAATGTAGAAACCATTCATAATCATCTAACCAACACATAACTGCATGCATGCTGCAGCACAATCCAAAGAAGAGGTAAAGATTACATTTTTTTTGTCGCATCTGGATATAACATGTGCTCCCACTTGACCTAATAATGGTTATTCTGATTCTTGCATCAGTTATTAAAAGCTTTGATTCCTTGAGAATGCAACTGTGATAAAGATTTTTGGTCTGGATTTAATTCAAATTCTTCACATTTTCATTGGCTTGCTACACTAGCTGATAATCCAAGATGGTTTAAACATATACCTAAAATTTAGTTTGATTTTGTTTCTAAACCACTTCCAGCCGCTGAATTTAATTAACCTTCTGTCTTCTAGATTAAGGAGTCTTTTATTATCAAAAATATTTTCCCCTTTAAGATAAGTCTTTGAAATTAAATTATTTCCTAACCTTTCCTTTAGTAAGTTAAGTAGACTGAGCTCTTTAAGTATTTCATACATCTGTGAGAACACAAGTTCATAAGAACAGCAACTTTATTTTAGCAAAGTGAATGTAGATGTACAGGCATTGGGGAAATAGTGAATCACATTTTACAACCTCTTCCCTTTAAAACTCCTCATCCGTTTGCTTTCAGAAAGTTTTCACTGCACTCACGGATGATTTTTAAGGCTTCCACAGTTATCTGTCTTTCTTTTGAAAGACTAGCATATTTTTCTAGATGATATTACTATCCTTTGAATATTTTTTCATTTCATCACCAGTTACCTCTACTTTTTCTCTATTATCAATTGTCTTATGATAAATTACACATTTTTGTGAGAGTTATCTTTCTCTACATCCATCTATGCATTGTGAAATATAAAACATATACAACTCTGCATCATGATATGGCCTTTCTTTTCAGTAATAGCATGATATGTGCTGAAATAATGCTGATTTATTCTTTGGAGAAGGATGAAGATTCAGGAGTTAAGCAGTGGATTCCAGGTCATTTAGTCCAATGGCGTGTTTGCTTCTAATGCAGCCATCCATCTTTTTTTTACTGTTCAGGTACCCAATGCAATTTATGGCAGATCTTAACTTCCCAGAAATACAGCGTATTTGTTTTCTTAATGAGCCATTGTACTTCCAGTGCAGTAGATTAACTACCAAAGCATGGAATAGCCTCATCTACAAATACATGCAGACATATGCAGGTTAAATCACAACTCTCAGATGCAAACTGAATGTATATAAATACTTTTCATGTTGAGTTTTTAAAAACCCTGAATCTAAAGGTGGTAGAATCACATAGAAGGTAGGTAACTAAACATGATTCAGAATATTATAATAAATTCAATGTTTTGTACTTAAAGATAATTCTAATAATGGTCTTCAGAGTCAAATTAATAATTTATAAAGCTCATTGATTTTTGGGTCTTTTTCCTTTTTCCTAATTTTTAAAAAACACATTTAAAGTCAGAGTGGAATATTCTCTTGCTTTCAAACACTTTATTCACTTCATAGCACTAAGTAATTGCTGACTTGCAGTTTCTCAAACCAGATGAGGCTTTTTTTCCTTGCAAGCAAAACAAAACAGCAAATAAACAAAAATTGTTTTGATCAGAAGAAAGCATGTGTTAGGAAAAAAACCTCAAGGTAAGTGAAAATTCTACAGAGGAAACTTTAGAAGAGAAAAAAATTTATATATTTATTAGCAGACAGAGAATTAGAAGCATGAATGGATAATATAAGGATTGTTTGCATAAACAGTAAAACTAGATGCAAACATATTAAGATGACAGGGTAAAAGAAATTTAACCCTCACCTTATTTTAATTTCAATATTTGAGCCTTCCCTATTCAGGTGAAGGAGCCAATTTTCGTGCACAGTGGTGTTTATTTTAATATTTCCCTTAAACAATCTAAATCCTGGAATAAAGTGCTATTCCAACATACGTAGAGAACAATCTTGGTATTATAAAAGAAATTAAAATAACATATTTTCTTATTTTCAAAAAGTATTTATTATCACTCTAGATTAATATTTCCTATTAAAGTATAGGTCAAAGACAATTAAAAATCAATCCAAAAAGCTTTCAGAGCTAATTTTTTCAAAGGTAGGGATTTAAAAATTATGTTCAGATCTCCAAAGTTTACTGTATACATGTAATCTTCCCTTTTCTTAAGACATGACAATCAAATATGAAGTTTTTTATCTCATAACATAATATCAGTAATAATATTTAACTAACTTTCAAAGTAGAATATAACAATTAGCACTTCTAAATTATGTACTTCCTTCCAATGAGACAAACTTTTGTAACTCAAGGAAATGAGGGTCCTAATTAACATGCATTTATTCAATAGCAAGCAGTGAGTTTGCAATGACAAAAACTTGGTAGAAGGATACATAGTTAAAAAAAGAAATCTGTATCTAAAACCCAGGAAAGAACTAAAAGTGAAGGAATGAGCTTTCTCCAGTTTCCTCAGTCACAATGGCAGTAAAGTACTACTGCCAGTTTTGAATACATATAAAAGAACTTTGATCTCTGAAGAGGATTATTATCTTTGGGAATTCCATTATTAGCCCAAAACTTATCATACAGTTGTAGAAACACTGGTTGGAAGGAATCTCAGGAGGTAAAGTAGTCCAGTCTCCCACTAACTGTGGTGTTGCAATCAGCACCAGAGTAAGGAAGCTATGATTTTTTTAATGAATCTTGAAAATATTCACAAATGGAGATTCCACAGCTTGTTGCAATGCTTAGGAAAAAAAACAAAACAAACTTTTGTGAATATCTAATCTGGACCTCCAAAACCTCTGTCTATTCCAAAAGCTGGGCACAGCATACAAACTTTGATCTTCAAGAGAAGAAACAAAGACATTCTAAAGACATTCAAGACCTTCTAAAGTAAATTTTGAGAGAATCTAAGTTTTTCTACACATGCTTCATTTCTGAAATAGAACAGTGCTGAAGCGCCACTGCATTGAAGTATTTGAACTACTAAAATTACTTAATTAATAGTAGTATAAGGCCCTAGAAATCACCACCAGGATTAGAATTATATTGAAGACAAAACCCCAAACCCATATTTTAAATGCCAGAAGATTTAAAATACTATTAATATTTTAGTTTTGATATTCTTGATTCAATCTCTGTAAGAAGATCTGTACGGCATCTTGCTCTACAACAAGTGTACTAGGAAGTAATGAGGTTCAACAGAAATGGAGGCTTATTTGTGCAGGTGGAACAATCTGTCTCTAGATGCCAGACACCATCTATCTGTCTAAAAGCAAGCCGTGATGGCTGATCCATGAAATGGTATAGCTCCTGATTCACTTGCCTTTTTCTTTCTTTTCTTTTTTTTTTTTTTAATGAAGTGAAATGAAATAAATCAGCAATAATTTGGAAGAGAAAAAAAATGCAGTTGTTTTAATCCAATCAATATGAGAAACAAAAAATAATGTTTAAATTCCAAGGGAATGCTGCAGAGAAATTGAGTGGGAATTGTTGAAAAATAGGTTCTTCCAAATTAACATTGTATTTTAGAGCTATTTCACTCTTTGCAGAGTAGCTTGAATTATAAATATTAACAGTATTTTGCAATTTGCAGTCTACAGAGCCTTACATGCATCTTTTACAATGTTGTTGTATGTTAATATCAACTCTTTTAGGCATTTGAAGAAATCTCAAAATACATTTCTGCATATTAAAATTGTTTTCAGCACTTTGGCACTAGCTCTTCACATGCACACACTTCTTTTGCTGTTTTCATGGGCTTAATTTATTCTTCTGGTTTTGTTTCCTTGCTTGTTTGAAAAAATACCTATCTTAGGGAAAGAAATTATAGCATGGTATAAATGATCCCTACTTATACTGGGAAAAGAAAATTATTTGATTATTAATCTTTATTCACACACATTTTCTGTGCATCTGATTTAGTTAAATAATAAGACCAAAAAGGCCGAAGTTTTCAATTAAAATGCAGAATTCACAGCCGTTTTCTGTGGTTTTGATCTTTCAAATGCAGTGACTATAAAGTGTTAATTCCTTTTGACAAATCATCTGAGTAAAGCTACTTACATTACACACCTAATCCCTGGGTGTTTAGTGTCTCATGTAAGGTGCTATTACAGCAAAGAAAGGAAATTACCTCGTTTTGCTAATACTCAAGCAATAAACTACGAGTACTTCAACTCCTTCATGACTACTAGGTATAGCACAGCTCATTCAAAAATAGTGAACCATTATTTTATCTTCATAATGAATGAGAATGTCTGATTGATATACCTGTATATAGTTATTGTGTGCTGCCAGAATCTAATACTCATATTAAGCAGGTTCAAGAGTCTCTAGTTAATGTTACCACAAAATTTCTTTTCCATCTTTTCCATTCTTGGACTAGAGCCATAAATTGATCTGAAAAGCAATACTGTTTTAAAGAGGTGTAAAACTTAAATAAGTCAAAAATATTTAATAAGAAATCTTGGCGATTTGAAAACTCCTGATGCATCACAGCTGTATCAGAGCTTGAAAGATGTACTATTCTTTCACAAACACAGCATTTCCTGCACATGTGCTAATAACCAGTTATGTCTAAGTGGTGAAGGAGAGGGCTCTCTGTTCACTTCCCAGACAGCCTAGGATCTAGACAAGCACAGGCATGGACAATATTGACAGGCTGCTGGCTGTTTTGTGCAGTGGGATGCTGTGAAGGAATTGCCATACACTAATGGGGAATTTTGTTCCCTTTTTCCTTAAAGCAAGCACTCCCCAAAACACAAATCAGCTGCTATTCTTTTTAGAGCACAAAAAATAAACTAGGGAGAGCTGTTCTTTAAAAAGAGCAAGTCAAATTTTCTGTGTGAAAATAAAACTAAATCTGTCAGACACTAATGTTTCCCATGTATGCTGAGCCACTCCTCTCATCTTGCTTTCTAATCCGAAAAGTTTTAGCATCTTCCTAGGTGAAAAACTCCACATAGTCCTGTCTTTGTTCCTAAAAAAGAAGCTTTCTTTTCATGGTCCCTCAGACTTGGCTCAGGTTTAGGTTTCTCCCTGCTGCATAGAGTCACTCTGCGTTCCACAAGATACTGAAATTTTGCAGTCTTGCTGTGTCTCTCATCTTCCTTTCCCCTTCATTGAGAAAATTCCCCAGCCTGAACACTCTCAAAGGAATGAGAGACTTCAAGGAGTGGTGGTCTCTGTTGTTGCCATGTGGAGCAATCAGAAGAGCAAAACCAAATTACTGTTATAGACACTCAATCACATCATCTTTAACTGAGCATAACACTACACATTCAATAAGCTAGGAACCCATTAGTCAAATGATTCTATGTCTGACAAAAATACCTTCACTTGCACCAGTCAAAATTTACTGTTACAAATTAAAAAGCACATCATAAAGGACTTTTTTTAGTTTTGTAACATAAAATGTTTAAATCTGAAAATATGTTAATGCAGAATTTTTTAAAAATGTGTCAAAATAGCAGACTTACAAAGAAGCAAAGACAAATTTAATTTTGTTGAGTATAAATATAAGGTCTATCTGATTTTAGGGTACTAGAAGTTTTTGTATGACAAACAATTTAGAGCATAAGTGAGTCAGAGATAACAGAAATACATAAAACAATGCAGAATGTTGCTTTTCAGTCTATGCTGATTACTCTTGGCATTCATTAAATTAGCAGCCATATAATAACTGCTATTTTTGTCTTAAATCTTCATTTTCTGAGAATCCCTTCCCATTTATCTTACTTATGTTTCTGTGTTTATAGTTGCAAAAAAAATATCAATATAAGATCACATTTTACTCATGGTTTTGGAAGAAGAAAAATAAAAGCAATCATTATATACATTTGGGGTTCCGAGTTGGATATTTTTTGTAAATTGGTGTTTATGAAAGCTTTTATTTTTCAATTTCAGTAATTGCTGAATGATTAATTACTGCTGAATGCTTTATAGTAACAGTAGAAATAAATATTGTTTGTTATGAATGCTGTTGAACAGGTACCCATGCAAACAGACCTATTAAGCAATTCACAGTTTGTTACATTAAATTTTAGATGTTTTTTCTTGGAAAGATTGATTTATGATGGGGTTTTTTATGTAAGAATGTGAATACTCATTAGCTTGATTTTATTAACACATGTTTTACCTGGACAAAATATTATGATAAAAATAGAGTTACAAGGATAGATTTAGCAGGTTTTTTCACAGCAAAAGGCAACTAAGTACTCATAAAGACTCAATTTCTACTTTTACTTATATTCATTTTTGTCTATTAACTTACAAAACATGTCTTTTTCATTTCATAAAAATTTTCCCATTAAAGTTATTAAAATATATGAGGTGTGCCCAAATATATTAAAAAAGCTTCTTCACAAACTGCATAAGTTTTATTTATTTTATAAAAATAATTATGGATGTTAAAAATTATTTTAAAAGTTTGTTATTTATTATCATTTTGTTGAGTGAGTTCTGGACATCCGTTTTGACAGCAGTGGCATCGCGTTATTCATATGACCAGTTACACTGGATGAATAATGAATGAGAAACAGTCATAACAAGTAATTTGCTGACAACCCTTAGGCTGAAAATAACTGATTAAAGCTATTTTGGGAATACTGATCTGTAACGAGGGTAGTCAGAGAAATCAGGATGAGTTTGTGATTGTGATTCAGGAGTGAAACATATCTATCATTCACAAAAACTCTTGGGCTTATTTTGCGAGCTTGACCATTAGTCTTTAAAGATTTTTCAGGTTCATTTGTGACAGGAAGAAATTGCATTTCCCGGTGACTTGCTTGGTTTTTATTGGCTTACATACACTTCCCCAAATCATCTGCTTAAAAAATAAAATAAATAAATAAATAAAAGGGAGAGAAAAAGAAACCACAAGGAGCATAAAACCTGGAGTTAAGCCCATCATTTGGCACTAAAAATACATATTTCATCCAAATACCACAGCATTATTGTTTGGATAGTATTACACAAAATTACAGCTGTTTATTTTTACACAAAAATATGTCAATCCTACAGGGAGTGCTGGCAGGCAGGAGGGTAGCGGAAAAGGAGGAGGTGGGAAATGCTATTGGTTGCTGTGGAAACCAGTATCATTACCATGATGCTTTGAAAAAAACCCACTAAAGGACAAATTTTTAAATATATTCAAAATTTTCTTTACATGTCCAATGTTTCAGTGAGTTGTCTATGATAAGATCCACAAAGAATGTTGATAACCCAAAGAAATGTAAGATGTTTCCACACCATCAGCAGCTTCACGCACACACCTCACCCATCCCTAATATTTTGAAAACCATGTTTGCTTTTATTGTTTTTTTTTTTGAGACCTTTGAGATTTTTAATTTATATGAATAGATAAAAATGCATTTCAAACAAGGAAGGCTGAGAAAATTAATATTCAGTGTGGGAAAAAGATGAGCTGTCCATAACAGCTGAAAGCCTCCTATATCCAGAATGTCTGAAATGTACAGGTTTGTTTTCTTGGTGCCTCCAGTATAGTCTAGATTAAATACTGCTTTTTGTTTAGCAATTTGTCTTTGTGTTAGCCGAATCATTTGTCAAAATCTTGAATATAATAAATTATTTATCTGTCAGTTTCTTTAAGATTTTGAATATTATGGAGTCATTCAAATAGGGAACAACTATCACATAATATTAAATTCATTAACATCTTGGACATACTCAACTTTGAAAAGTGGCCCAAGGAAATGAGGGCTTAACTTCTGAGTGAATCCTGATGAAAGAAAGGATGTAGCCTGTATTATATGATATACAAGTTAAAAATCAATTTACAAATTTTAATTCAGCCTGAGTTGTTCAACTTATTTTCAGCATGAACATTTCAGTCTGCATTTCTTTCATTCTTTTCTATCTAGTACATATGAAATGCACACAAATACAAAAAAAAAAAATTATCTTTACACAAAAATCTGCTTCTAAGGATGACTCTGGAATCACACTAGAGTTTTCTAGTCATTCAAAAGTGAAATACTTTTCCCCAAAACAATGGAAGTTCCCTTAAATGCTATCATATATTTGAAAAAAATAAACTGTATTGTTACAATGTGCATTTTGGGTTTTCTAAAATTCTGTCTGGTTTTTGTTATAAATTTCTGTAAATGATTCATCCCTACCATCCCCCTTTCCCAAATCCCTGTCTATACCCTCACAATAGCCCTCTCCCAGTCCATTGTATCTTCCGTGGTAAGACCTATTGACACACCCTAGTGCTTGATTGCTCTGGCAAGAGCTGGTGACTCAGCCAGGCTTCAGGTATCCCCACTCCCCTTTTGCCCCAAAATGGCCATGCCAATGCCCCCTGTTCCTAAGACACTGCCCTTCATTCCCAAAGGTAACACCCCCTGTACTTAAGGCCAGGTAAGAGCTAGAACACTTCATTTGCACCTGGGCCATTGGCTGAATAAACCTTTCTGGTCCCCAAGTGTAAGTTCGCTCCTTCTTCCAGCCAGGAACACGTCTCTGTCTGGGGTCTGGACCCACAGGAATAAGTTGTTTAAATGTCTATCTGAAGAGCAGGGCTAGCTGGAGATCGGCTCAGAAGGAAACCATATTGTATACTTTGTATTTTGTAAGATACATTATTTTCTTCATTTTAGCATCTGGTCTTTTTATTTTTGTGCATTTCCAGGTTTACAAGTAAGCACATGTAGGTTATCAGCTGAGATAAATGTCAGTTATAGAGTGGTGCAGATTGTTTTCCATTCTATAAAATACATTATGGAGTTTGCATTGAAGTATCAAAGGTTTGGAATGTATTTTGCATTTTCTTTGAGGTAAGCCTCACAACAGAATGTGGCTTGCAGTGATAAGCTAACTCTGCTGGAGCACATCAATCCTGTACAGTAAAACCAGTAAAAGGTTACAACATCTAAGTCAGAGAGATGAAATGGGAGCCATCTCGTACAAAGTATGTTAAATAATTTCCAAGAACACTGCTTCTTGTTTTACTTGAATGTGTTAAGGATGTGTATTTTTTCTTCCTGCTAAAGAATATTGATTTAAACAATTTTATATAGTCTTTAATGCTGTGTACAATGGAAGCTTTTGCCTTGTGAATATAAACAGGTAAATATAATTTTATAGTTAAGATATAAAAGTACTATCATGTATTCATACTTCTGGAATATTATTTTAAAAGAATGAAACACTAACACCAAAGCTAGGATAAAATAAAAATGTTGCTGTCCTTGGCTTGTTGTTACATTTTTAATTATTCTTTTTCATGTATACACAGATTGATGGAGGAAAATACTGGAGTCAACAGCATGCCACGAAGATGTGAAAAAATATGTTAATGTTAGTACATTTATGAGGGATCCATCATATTTCAAGGGAAAGGTTGTTTTAATATACCACATTTTGTCCTGTTTTCAGTCATTTTGATAGCCTTCTGTCCAGGACTACAGTGAGACCTGCAGTGAGGAAATCCAGTCTCTACTGAATTCTGCAGAAAGGAATCAGGTAGACAAGCTTTGTTTGTGTTCAGTTTTTTCTCTCTTTCTAGCCTTTTTATAATTACAGTTCCTAACTTAATGGAAGGTGCCAAATTTTAGTGTACTTTCAGTATACAGTTCAGCCTTTCTTTTACTGATACATGATTTTCAGAGAATTCTAGAAAATATTCTGGTTTATATGCATTACCTTTGCCTTGAAAAATCAGATATTTGATCAGGCTGTGGTAGGTGATTATTATACATGAAAAATTTTCTAAGAAACATTTTCTTCTTCTCTGTATCATAACAATACTTCATCAAAACGCCCTTGTATTGCTTTTATTGTCTTTTACATCCACGGCTGTTACCTTTTTGGCCCATAAAAAGTTTGAAGAAAGCACACAGCCAACCACGTCCATTGCCCAATTTTTCAAGAGCTTTATTCCAAGCAAAATCCACCAGGTTCTTTAACATGTCACTGCTCCAGCTTGAAAGAGTTTGGCTATGTAACCTTACACAGATTTTCAAGTTTGAAAGTGTTGTGCTTAATGATTTTGTCTTTAGCAAACACAACCACATCTCTGTCACTAAGTAAAAACAGAGGTACACCTCCACATCCAAGACTCACTTTCTGCTGCATGCCACTCCATTAGGAGGTTTTGAATCAACTCTACTTAAAGGAATAATTAGTAACACTAGTATTTTGGACATGACATCAAAAATCAATTCAGCAGGCAAAGATTCAATACAGGTTTTGGTTTTGGATTGTTTTGATTTTTTTTTCTCAGGGATTATTGACATGCTTTTAGTTCTCTTAATATATCTTTCAATTTCAACATGATTTGGTTCTTCAAATGGCAGAATGATAAAAAATCAAGTCCAGTAGAACAATTCTCATCTGTAGCAAATATATTGATGGTAGCAGTTTATTGGTGGTTGAAGAGTTTGTAGTGCTAAATAATTCCGTGGTTTTTTAAAGCTCCGATATTTCTGGTTCCTAAATCTTCTCTCTCTTCAGGATCTCTATCTCTGAAGGCTTCTCTTGAAGTTATTGATGCCTACAAATTTCCAGTTGAACCCATCTGTCATCTGAGATCTGAAAATATTTTGCAGATGGACATCCTCTAATTTCAATAGCAAAAAATTCTTAAAATGCTGTCAATAATATTAAAAAAAGGTTCTGCAGTCAGACTTAAATCCTTGCTTTCAAATTGGGTTTTATTCTGAGTTAAAATTTTTTACAGACTGGTCACATAGAATTGTCTCCTGATTGCCTACTGGATGTAGGCCCAGTCTGCATGGACAAACCCAAGTTTAAATCAACAGATTCTGGTTCAATTAAGTTATGCCCTATATAACTGGCACGGGCTTTTTTGGTTATTTTAAAGTTTTGGAGTTTTGTATGTGTGTGTTTTGATTTTGATGGGTTTTTTTCTTC
>VWZU01009063.1:487255-510912 GCA_013397095.1 Sterrhoptilus dennistouni
CCCCTCCTCTCAGATTCTTCTTTACTGTGTTTCATTTCTGTATCTCTGAAGAGTATAGTCCACATCATTAGTTTGGTAATGGTTTTATAAGTGTTTCTGTAATTGTTTGCAAATCTTACACTCTACATGAGGACATTGCTATCAAAATATTGACATCTGTGCCTGAAAACACTGATAGGTGTTTCACAGCTCTTACTTCCTGGCTCCTCATTTAGGAAAAAGATTTAGCTCAAAGCAACTGGAATGATTGAGGATTCCAGCTTCACCAACATGACCTATGTTTTTTTCAGGTGAACTTCTTTTTGTTTTCTGGTAGTTGCTGCTTTCAGGGGAAATATTTCCTAATAGTAGCCAAGCGGTTTAATGGAATAATGAAACTAGCGGTTCAGCAGCACACTGCTTATTAGATTAGTGATCAGAGCCAACAACATAAACTAAATCCGAACATAATGATAGGTAATTTTATACTAGCAATTTTTATAACATAAGCATAATAAGAATGTTCAAATTAATGTAGTAAAAGTGCAATCTGCACTGATCGGTGTATCTAAAAAAAAGGAGTTAGAGATGTAGATTTAGATTGGTTTAAATAACTAACTGAGGAATTACAGTGCCTAAAAATTAGACTCCTACTATATCCAGAGAAATCCAGATAGTCTTAAAACAAGGTGAAAATTAACATGGAGAAGGGTAGTCCTGGAACCCTGATCTCCAATCTGTTCTTTACAGTAGAGAACTCCTAGCTATGCAATTCTTTTATCTAACCTTCAATACAGCAATTGCATAGTGCAAAATGCATAAATTAACAGGAAATAAAGACTGGAACTCTATCTTAGCCCCTTTCAATGTGAGAGCAAAAATAAATTACAGCGAGTCTTTATTTTACCTATTTTTCTATACTTGCAATCAGTTTTGGATTGCTGGCTACAGAATTGCCGGCTACAGAATTAGTGACTATATTATCCTATCTGGGGTTGATATATAAGGGAAAAAATAGAAATTAACTCAGAATACTATGAAGAATGAGTATCCGAGTGCTTATCTATCGCTACCCGCCTCTGCCTCCGGCTAGCTCTTCTGAGGGCAGCGACCTTCCCTAGCAAGTTGCCTTGAGCAAGGCAGCCTCAGCCCAGGTGGCGCAGGGCACCTCGGCAGATTTCAGCTCTTTTGTGAAGTCCAAGACTATCAGTCCGGACAAGGCTCTAGCTGTTGGAGGCTGCTCTTCCTGAGGGGGCGATCCCAAGCGGCGCAGAAGGAAACACAGGAGCCAGGGATGGTCTTCAGGAGACTTCTTTACTTCATCTCCACTGACGCGCCAAAGACCCCGAAGGGCTCGGCTGTCAGGGTTTTATGCACCTACCAAAGGGGGTGTGGTTTTACCAACAGCCAATGGGGTTAGAAACTGAGGAAATGGACCAATCAGGGAGAACATTAATAAACAAATTAGGGGATCAAAACTTGGACCAATCAGGGGAAGCATACAGAACTGACCAACTAGGGAACAGAACTAGGGTAGCCAATCCATAGCTGTGGGGGGCTTATGCACTGTCTGCTCTCCAAGGGACTGCAGGGTTCATGACCCTTTCAATGTCCTCTTCAGAGGCAGGGGCCTCCACACTTATACACTATCTGAAAAAAAAAAATCTGGTTTTGATAAAATATTAGGTATCAGTTTACATACACGTTATGTCTATTTCCTTTTGCTGATACAGGTCAACCTTCTTGTCCTGCCTCTATTAGCGTTTTATTACTTTAACATCAACTCTTGCTGTCTTGGGAAGGCATTTTTATAATATGACCTCTATATACCTCAATTTCACTAGGGTATTTCTTTTCATTTTCATTTCATTTTCAGTATAACATTCTGTGTCAAAGAACAAACCATAGAGCTTTGAATTATTTTAAATTAAAGAGTGATAGAGAATGGACAATGAGAATGTGACTAGAGAGAAGAAATACATAGAAATTTTAATGTGATAAAAGTAAACTTTTCTGACAAAATTGAAAATTGATTGCTTTACACTATATTTCTCAGTGTGGAGTGTAATGAAAATCAGGAAATAGAATATATGTTAATTTATAGTGTTCTGTAAGATAAAAAAAGTGACTATATTCAAGGATAGATTGTTTTTATTGTGTTTAGGTATAAATCTAATTTAAACCAACATATTTTGATTATATTTTAAACTAGCATCCACTAAAGCCCACTCTACTCAGTATCAAGCATGTGAGTTTTCTTCCAAGATACATTTCCCTCCTTTAATTTCAGTGCACTTAAGAGCTATTTTCTGGGAGAAAGCAACAAATTAACAGTTTTTTTCTGCAGCTTTTCATTGTAATACAGTCAAGAGGCTACCCAGGTTAATCTGGAACTACTCTGAGGCTTGTCCTTTCCCCAAAGAAAAGACTACTCTGGAACAATATTTGATTTGCACTTACGAATTCTAGAATGAATAAAAACTTTTTCTTTATTTTATATTTAAAGACCTAGGCACATAGTGATCTAATTTTCTTCAAGAAAGATCCTTAAATAGGACTTGAGATCTAAAAAGTTCCAAATCTCAGACGTGGCTTAGACAATTTCTAGATTGTGGCTTTTTTACTGCCAATGTAGAAGCTAAAAAATAAGAAAAAACTATCCACAATTAGGTTTATATTACAGATTAGAAGGAAGAACCTGATGTTTTAAATAATTGACATTCATTCTAAATGGTAAAAAGGTATAATGTGAAATTAAATTATGTTTTCTTTCTAAATAAGATTATTAAGAATAAATGTCTGAAGAATATATTTAAATCTTCTACCTCCAAAGTTGTCCAACAAAATAAGACACTTTCATTTTTAAGTCAGAATCTAGTAGGAAATTAGCTATGATTGCCTGGTCAAATCCCTGTGAAAGCCATTTAATTGATCTTTGAAAAGTAAATAGTATTATGATTGAGATATAGCAATGGTTTCTATTAGTTTTCTTTATGTAGGTCCATTCACCTTCAAAGTGAATCTCACACAATGCATAACTAGTGGGCTTTTATTTTGTTTCTCCCTTCATAGTGAACAGGTCAATAAACATTTTTTGAATCTCTTCTCTACAGCATGAAAAAAACCTCAAAAATGGTTAAGGAAATACTATATATGGTCAGGGAAAATTGAGAAGCATAGAAGTGGCTATATATATATATATATATATATATATATATATAAAATTATTATTCCATGATACACAAGTAAAATTAATGTCACCTACAAAATTAAAAACTAGAGATTATTATTACATCTTTTTGTTCTTTTCTACTGCTTAACTCACTCATTTTGCCTATCATGGTACTGAGTTTGAGTTCTTCTTCATACCTAAGCCTCAAAAATTCTTGAAGTAGGATAAACCATCTTGGCTTTGAATATCATACCCCAGGAGCAAACATTACATAAATATTTATTGGAAAAGACTCTGAAAGCACCTGCATATATCTGTTTAGAAACTGAATGGGGTTTTTTTAAACGATTAAAACCTAGGTCTTATATCTGTTCTTTTCCATTTTCTCCTGATTAATTTTTGGGGTTGTGTGCTCTTTTATTAATATTACTACTTTTTGCTGCATTGCAGTAGTGTAATTTAAAAAAATATTGAGCTACGGTATTTTTTTTAATACTGGGAAGAGAGAAAGCTGATATTAAATACCTGATTCAAATGAAGCCCATATGCTTTAAAACCGGTCAAGTACCCTAATTGGAGACCTATAAAAAGGGTTTCTACAAACATCATCCATTAAACTCTTCATTGTAAGTACACTAACAGCTATTTACAGAGTTAATTCAGGATGAGTAGGGATGGGTGAGAAGAGGATAGTTCATGTAAACAATTTTTCTATTATTTTCTGAATTTTAGTAGAATCATTGAGTCCAAACCAGGCAACACTCTCTGGGCAGGAAATAATTCCCTTTCTAGAAAAGAAATTGCCTTTGATAATTAAGCCTCAGAGCTATCAGGGAACAGTTAAGTTGAAAAAGTTATGGAGTCAGCTAATACCTCATGAAATGAAAGGAATAGGACCTATAGCAGATCATCTGTTTCGCTCTCTGTTTTTCTGTTGTGATGCTAATAAAACCAGAGTCATTTGTACAAGGTAACAAAAACTAAAAGCCTGAATACATAATAACAGAACATGGGCAATACCTATTTGTTCTCATAATCTAATATCCAGTTGAAAATAAAAGATGATTTTGGTATTTATTAATCACGATTTTATGAAAACAAAAAGTGATGAACAGAAAAAAACCTTCAATCTTTTCTCAAAACAGATACTTCTTCTCATTATTTTTAATCTCCATGTGATTTAGGAAATTGTAAATGGAAACTTATGCATCTAGCATGTTCTCACTCCAAAATTTTCTGATAAATTGTACATTATCAGACTAACCTGACAATAAATCTGGACTAATATAATTTTGAAATTAATCATAGCTACATTTAGCTACACATAGCTACACCTACACTACAATGCCATGAAACTATAATATGTTAATGAAACATGCTTCCCATATGCTATGAAAGTCCAACCAATAGACTTTGTTTAAAAATATTCAGGTTTAGTACTGTTTTTTTAATTTGTGATTGTACTAAATATCCATGTGTTGTTCTTATGGTTACAGTGTTCAGCTGTGCCAACACATGCTGTTTACTAGTAAGGATAATTTCCCAGTGTAATACAATTCCTCCAAACCAGATTTCTTCAACAAATACATAATGTCCCAGATTACATTCCCAGCACATTTAATTAAATTGTTTTCCATTTCATTCCACCTGGAGTCTCAAAGGGTTATAGCAGCTCAAGAGTATTTGACAGTACTCAGCCAAGAATGTACCTGATTTTGGTACATTAACCTTGTCAGTAAGGATAATTTTGCTCACTCTACGCACTGAGATACTGTCTTCACACAATGAAGGAAGATTGCTGTATTTCTAGCTTCAGCAGAGAGGATTTGAATGAGTAACTGTCATCCCAATGGAATATACACAGAGGTAAAACATTTGTTTGACTTATGAACCAAGGAGCACTAAGAGAAAAAACAGAATTGCAGTGTTTGGTTATGATTATTCATTTAAAATTTACCATTCTTGTCCTAAAGTCACAGAAGACTGCAATTTATTATGATGTAATAAGCAGAGACAGTAACTATATTAAACTTTGAGAACTTATTCACACTATTTCAGTAAATGTATGGAATTTTCCATCCAGCTTGCCATATGATCCAAGTCTAAAATGAAACTTCAGACTTTTAATTCACTTATGGGCAAAATCAATTAACTGTCCAATACATCTGTATGGGTTTTTTCCCAAATTCTTAGTTTGTATGGGTTCTTATATTCTCACAGTGTTTGCTAAAGTAGCTTTAAATGACTTAATTTAAAAAAGAAAAAAAAAAAAAACAAACAAGTTTTGAACTTAATTTTGTTCTTTGAATTAAGGAAGAAAAATGTGGAGTGTGACTCTTTACTTCAGTGAATGTGAAGTCCTCAGTGTAATATAACATCACACACAAGCTAGAATTTTAAAATAAGATAATGTTTAACTTTACTAGTTAATTTTTTTCCCTGTCTGCACAACTAAATAGTTCTTCTCAAACCAATTCTGAGACTTCAGACCATTCAGACAAACAAATCTGTTTCATACAAAGCAAGTAAGACTCATGCAGGATTGACATAGATGTCTGTTCAAGATATTTATTCATAACTATTTTTTAAATGAAACTTGCTGTAAAAGAAATTATGCTCATGAGAGAAATACCATATTTCAATAATTCCTGTTTCTGGAAAACAATATATTTTTCTATGGATAGACAACTGGAGAAGAATCTTATGTGAAGTATCTCACAAGTTTGCATGCTCTTCCTCCATGCTCACTACAAAGCAAATTATAAGAAACATTGCTTTTTAACTTGATTTACATTTTCTAATATACTGGGAAAATAAATAGATTTACTTGAGAGGCAATTTGACTGCAAGAATTATGAATATACATCTTGCCAGGAGCATAAGTCATGCTGTCATTAGGCTTTAAAATCTGTTCTGATTACTTGCTTATCACCTGAACTTGGTTATTTAAAAAATCTATTCCAAAATTAATTTTCTACATGCATTTTGAGATATCCGTTTTAGATCTAGTCCAATATTTTTCATAGAAAGAACTTCTCATGCATTTTCAAAGGTTTATATGAGTTACAGAATTCAACACAGAATTTAAATGTGAGTTTATAGAAGTATTTTTCTTCACTAAGATTAAAATATTTCAATTCCTTAATTGATCAGCGATATATATTTTATATAGAATAAAATTTTTAAAAAATCAAAGAATATGCTATTAAAAAAACCTCCACAACTTTGGTGTTATATAAAGGTGTTTTAGTGGTTTGAAAACAAAACATTCCACTACATTTCTTAATTTTGTTCCATCAGAGATGGATGTTTGTGGCTTCCTCCTTCTCTTGTCAATTTTCAAAGCACCAGAACTTCCACCCAGAAACAGTTTCAATGTTCTGCTGCCTATAATTTACATTAACTCTTAAACTTAAGATGTCCACTGGTGCAAAAATAAGGATTGGATAGGAAAACTTGCTAGGAGTTCTTATTTTAAAAAATATCCAACTAATCTCCTATTGTTCTTGCCAGATTAGGTTTAAACTAAGACTAAACTGTAGTAGAAGCAGCACTCATGGTCTACTGTTGTATCTGGTTGTTCTGTTTCCCTACATTGGCATCAACACACTGATTGAAATTTGTCTGTTTCCCAGGGGAGATTAATTTTCAGACATGTAAGGCTGAAAATAGAAGGAAGCAGGAAAGTCACGTTAGAGGTTGTTTGAGGTGATTTAGAAGGTCTGTAATTGACTTTAATTGTCACATTTTGTCTTTAGAACAGTTTTGCCAAGCAGAATTGTTAATGTGGAAATTAGGGCTGCTTATTTTTCTTCCTCATATTTATGCTTTTTCTTTTTTTTTAATACAAATTAAGTTTACTGATATTCATTCTCCACAGATTTCAGTAGTTCTGATAATTTCTCTGTTGATATGGTATTTCATGAAGACAAATTTCTGAGTAATGTGTTACCTTATTTTACACATTAGAACATCATATTCAGAGATCTTATAATTTCCCATGTGTTCTGTCTATGTGCTCCTCAGAGGATTTTCTCCTTTTCCCTTTCATTTCATTAGATTTTCATTATTAACTTTTTTTTCTTTTCCTATGGACAGTAATTGAAACTCTGTTAAAAAGCCACTGAAAGAGGAAGAAAATGTCCTTGAGTGGTTAGATGGATATTGATTTTGCATCCAGAAAACTGTATTTACAACTTTTTGCATTATGGAAGTTGGGAGTGCAGAAATTAAACTCCCAGGGATCTATAGAAGATCTATAGAAGGGTAGAAAATAATGATAAAGTGCACACATAAGCATCTGCAGTTCTTTGAAGAAAAGCAGAGTACACTCAAGTCCCACTCTTGAGATAGGTTTGGGTTTAGACAGTGCTGTATACTCAGATCTTGACAATTTCCAGGTTTTTAGTGGAAATAGTGCCAAAGATGACTCAGTTAATGAAGAAATGTAAAAACTTTGTTGCAATTATTCAAAAACAAAAACAGTTCTAGATTTCTATAACAAACATTATCAAGCACTACTGTGAGAGGCTTTTTGGTCAGGAAAAATAAGGAAAGTAATGAATTTTGATTGGAGTAGCAAAAAAACCCAAACTGAGCTATTTTTCTAAACTAAGTTTGTAAATAAGTAAACCACAGTTGCTATAAAGTTGGAAAGACTATTGTGTATGAAAATCTTCCAATTTTCTCTTTCAAGTTTTTTGAGCAATTTAGAAGCAGCCTGGAGCATGAAGAAACCTACAGTGCCAAAGGAAGCTGACTACAGATGTGACAGACAAGAAGCAGTTGGTCAGAAAGCACGTTGGTCCCCATTCATCTCCATTTCCCCTTTTCTGAAAGGACTTCTGTGTTCAAATGCCACTATGGAGACATTTTGTATGTCAGCTATTTGCCGACAGTCCTCCCTTTCTTAAGAACGATGGTTTCCACTGCCTGCCTTATGATAATACACTGGAGGCATGCCCATTCAAATCCTCATGCATATTTCTCACATGATGAATTTTTATTGCAGATTAGAAGTGACAAGAACAGGCTCTCTGCCTAAAAAATGCTCTCTATTCATTTACATATATATAACCCAAAGCCTTTCTTTTGTGAAATGGGCCAGTAAGCTACCACTTGAGTCCCTGTGCTTTATATACTTCTCTCCTAACAGTATTAACCTGATTATTGTATTATTACTGTGTCCTTAAAAAAAGGTCTATATAAAGGTCCTGGAAAACATTCCAGGAGTAATACTTTGTTCCTGAGCACCTGGAGCAAAATGGTTTGCATTTATAAAGTTTATTGATGCAGACTGGCCTGATCCAAGATGAATAGTGTATGAGGTTCAGTACTGTGTTACAGGTTTACTTCTCTACATGCCCATCCCCATCACACAGACCTTTAATTTGCCCTCTGTAGTTTTGTGGATACTCGTTGTACACCTTTTCAGGGAATACTCTTGCACCATATTCACAGTGCAGTAAATACATGTGCAAGACATTATGATAGAAATATTTTATTAAAAAGGAAAATGGAATCAAAACTTCTTTCACTCCCATTCCTTCTTGCTATGCAAGCACTAGACTTGATGTGATGCCCAAGAGGTCAGCCCACTTGTCAGGGAGCAGTGCAGGAGTGCTCCGTCTGTCTGGCCAGCACTCAGCCACCTCAGTGCTTGTGTCCAGATGTCAGAATGGATCCTGTGAAATGATCCTTTGGGATCACTGGAGGGCAAAGAAAGACGATTATCTCTTCATGTCCTCTGTGTTACTGACTGCATACAGATTTCAGCTATGCCTTTTTCTAACTCTTCCAGAGCTGGAAGTGTTTCCATCCTGGTACATATATGTGAGCCAATACTGTCCAAATCCATGTGTTCTATGAAAATGCAAATTGGTGTGCTCAGGGGTGCTGAGTACTTGCTAATCTGGATGCCATTGACACAGGCACTGAGACTCTTTCCCTCTGTATGTTCCTGCTGGTGCCTCCACATAAAGAAATTTCCATTGATTCTCAATTCACACTAGTCTAAGCCTTTCTGATTCAGTTATTTATATCTTCATAGAAACTAATTTTTAAAATTTATTTCAAACAGCAGTGATGAAGTTATTTAAATCCTTCTGCATCAAACAACCTTGCCAGGTCTATGTGTGGTTGGGGAGCAATCCTGCAACAGAAAGATGAATAAATTATATGTCTGAAGGCTCTGAAAGTGCTGAAATTTACTTGTCTTTTGCCAAAGGTAGTAAGAAAACTGACTCACAAATCATCTCATTTATAACTGTACTGTTGAAGTGATGTACCTGTTTTTCCCTAGAGTGCATCCTGTAAGAAACCTAGTAAATATGCCATCTGAATAATAAATAGAAGGGAAATAGGATGTAATTCAAAATGACAGTGTAGATGTACTGGTAGCACATATCTAGATTTACTTGCTGATATGTGTTACAGGACAATATGAATCTCTAGTTCTTCAAGTTAAAAACCTCTTGCACCCTGTTCTCATCCTTCTTTGGATATTAAACATATGTGGAAAAAAAGAAAAAAAGAAAAAGTGTTTATGAAAAGAAAGAATATATTTTTATTACAAAATTAATTTGTATCACCACAACATTGAACCTAAGGGAAAAAAAATTACCATTACTGTCAGAGTGTTTTTAAATTTCATTGCTAAAGAAAGGGCAGAGATTTAAGTTCATTGTGGTCACAACATTTTTTGTTCTTTCCTCACTTCATGGCTTGTCATCAGTACTGTGACCATGAAAATCCCAAGAAAACTATTTTCTTGTTTTCATTATTGAATACCTGTCCTAACTGCATTTAAACAGAAAAGTGTGACATCAGAAAAGGTAAATCAGGTAGCTGAGGTAACATCTATAATCATGTCTCATTTTGGACAGAAAGAAAAATCTTCGGCTTTTAAACACGTTCATTCTTTGTAAAATCATGAAATATACTGTGTGCAAGGCTGTTTTGAAATAACAGTGCTGACACCAGCACCTGAAATTGTGTCTTTAAATATTGATATTGATGCAGAAAATAAGAAACTGAAATAAAATAAACTGAAATCAGGAAATAATGTCTCATTAAATACAGGAGTAATACAAAGAATTCTCATTGCACAAAATAAGAGATAGTTTCTACTAAGTCCTAAGGAATTTGCTTTCCTTGTGTAACAATGCTGCATGCCCAGAATTTAGGTTAGTATTCAAATGGGAATACTGCTTGAGATTTGACATCTGAAATTGTTTACTCATTTGTAATTTAGGTGCAGAGCAGAGATACTGTTTTTATAACACATTGAATTACACTTCAGGTACCATTAACCTCAAGGTAAGAATGTAAATATTAGCTGAACTGCATACTGAAACTAAGAGGCTTAATAGAGATTCCTCACTTTTCATTTCTGTGGATAGTCATCTTTCTTGAGTTCCCTACTTACTGAGAGCATATTGCATAGCCTTAAAACATGCTTGTGATTATCTTTGTATTTTGAAAGTTTAATAAGGGTGAATGAGATAATGGATTTTCCTGACAGCAAAAGAGTTTCCAAGCACAGAGCCCTAGCAAAAAAAATATAGAATTGGGTCATTTCCGAACTCTCTTTTTGCACCTCAATCATTGGGCCAAAAAATAAGGAAGACCCATGGGACCAACAAAAAAGAAATCAATCCAGGAAAGCTCTGACTCTGAAATTCAGACCTAAGTAACTCCTGCATGAAGGCAAAGGGGAAGGGAAATGGAATCCTAGAACACAGCTCTCTACTGGGGTACTTCTTTCACATTTTTAATTAAAAAACCATCAAATAAAATATGCAAATACCAAAATCAGTCATAAACAATTAAGAAGGAAGAATGAAGCTAGAAATAGTTCATATTGTGGTCTATTTCTTTAACCACTGCACTATTACATAAAAGTTTCTAGACAGTACAGCTTTGCTTTGCCTGTATAATTAAATAGATTTAATTGTGGCTATTCTGCTTTTAGGGGTTTGAGTAATTACTACATGCATTAACAATGCTCACAGAATGTTTTTTGTCTTAAGATTTCTCAGAAGACTCAGATGCAAAAAATATTTTGCTTGTAAACACCATAGAGATTAAAGAAAATAAATCTTGTGGTCTGTGGTCATTGCGATACATCTTCTGATTTTCTGGTTGTTACTCAAGTTTCTGTCACAGAAAGATAGGTACATAGAGAGTGAAAGCTGCACAGACTTTTGTTGAATTTTCATATTAGAATGTTGCCCATCTTTGGAAAATTGAATGAAATTCTGTATGATACTGAGAAAGATTAGAAGACAAAAATTATTAAATAAATACAAAGCCATACATTTGCAGAAGTATACAGTCACCAAGCTGAACAATGTACTAATGCTTTAATTTATTTTCCTGTTGGCACATTCCAGGCTGCTTGGACATCAAAACCAGCAAATTTTCATTTATTCATTCTTGTCATAGATTGGATTTACTGTAAACCAGAAGTAAATCAATCATTCATCAGCCCTCCAGTTTTCTCACCATTTCCTTCAGTTCATTTTGCAAAGAGCTGCGGAACACTGAGTCTTTTATTTATATGATAGCTTTCACCATAGAATAACAACATGGTCTCCATGTAGTGGAAGTAGCTGAAGACTTTTCTTTTTTGCTGTTTCCAAGAAGGTCTCAAATGTAACAGGAAAATCCTGAGAGAATGAGCATTGCTTTCAGCTTCTCTCACACATAAAAAACCATCCAGAACAACTGGGTAATAATAAAATCTTTGTTCTGCTTTCGAAACCTGTGCACAGTTAAGCCTTGTCTTCCTTGGGAGCACCTGTATAATTCCAATATAGCCTATATTATGCAGATATTTTATCTCATTTCAGTAAGACTGATTTCACAGTGGGACTTCACTGATGTGCATTGTATGAACAGAAATGTTTCTTTGGGTAGAAAATTTAGAAGACCTTTTATATATAATTTTAAAAGATCTTCTATTAAAATAGTATTAGATTGTCTTTACATCTTAAGAATACCAGCAATACAGAAAATGCTCAGTGCCAAATAAAGGAAAAAGCAAAAGAGCTAAAGTCATATTTGAGTATGTATAGTTTGTTACACAAATGATAAAAGGAAAAGCCTGAATGACAGACACAAATTCTGGTATGAAATAGGTTGGGAGTTTCCACCTAAATTTTTCCTTGAGCAACATATGAGTGTGCATGCACATGGGTAGTTCTGCTAATTAAGGTAAGTATACAGAAATAGTTGAAAGGAGAATTGGAGTAGTAAAGGGCTGCCAAAACTGTGGCACATTTTTGCTTGAGTGGGTATCAAACTGGGTATCAAAAACTACAGAGGAAGTAAAGAAAATTAAAGCAAAAGAAGGGGAAATTCCTCTAACATAGAAGCTAAAGTTGTTAAGGAGAAAATAATTCAGTCTGAGATGTATAATCATGGATTATTCAACACAATATGAAGAGTGATATTTTATCCTATTTTTAAAAAATATGTAGAGTCAATTGAATACAATATAGTATAATATAGAGAAATGCAATATATATGTATGTAATAAAATATTAATTATATAAAAATTAAAATATATACATAATGTTTCAATATTGCAAAATAATGGCATGAAAGCAATATATTTCTAATAGGAAAGCAATTGTTCACCTTGATCTATCTAGAGCGAACAATTTCTACAACTACATCAGGCCACAAGCAGAAATGACTCAAAAGCTTTTACTGAATTTCTGGAGTCTTAAGCTACCTTGAAAATTGATAATTCCCACAGAGGACAAATGAAACCTAAATCTTTTGTAACAGGTGTCAGCTGAGACACAGTTAACAGAAGCACTTTGACAACAAAGCCACCTGAAGGAATTTCCATCAGGGGCCTCTCTTTCCATTAACATGCAATGATCCCTTGTTATGTATTTTGATTCAAGGTTTTGTTCAGTCACATTATAAATTGGATTACTAAAATAATTTGAATGGAATAATTCTATGGAAAATACCTGTAAACACTATTCAATTTAATCTTAGCCTTGAATTTCACAATTTGCAGGTGAAGAAAATTGATGCAGAAGTGTAAAAAGAATGAGATACCAATGCTACCCAATGAAGCTGATTTTTAACTAGTAGAGGGGACACATTAGAGCAATCAGAATTGATGAGTGAAATTCTGTTTCTGTCTGTATGTAACATCCACTATCATTAATATGAACCTGTAAAGTACCTAAAATCTACCTGCTAGCACAGTATCACTGCTGTGATCCTGATTACATGCAATCATGTTTTTATTAATTCGATCAAACACACGCTATTGAGTTTATGTCAAAATGTTTCTTGTGTATTGACTTTAGGTTAACTATGGTAAAGAGCACAAGCCCTGCTTTGAATGTACTGACTCAGGGTTCTGTCCTCATTTTTTAACAGATGTAAAAACTGGTGAGATATCATAGAATCACAGACTATGCTGAATTGGAAAAGACCCATCAGGATCATTGAATGCAATCCTGGCCCTGAACAGAACACTTTTGTGGCATATAAAAATATTATTGATTCTTTATGAAAGGTTGATGGATACCACCTAAATTTGCACAGCTGAATTGTAACTGTGGCTGAGCTGTATGTATGTGTTCAACTCAGTTCAGCTTAAAGGAGATGTTAGCAATGGAAGAGAATATTAGCAATAAGTATTTACTGATTTCTCCATACTAACTACCAAGACGAGCCTTGGTCAAATGTAGTTATTTACACAGTACCCACTATAGTTAGATGAGATTAATCCAATCCTAGAAATGTTAAATCTGATTTACACATGTGTAAATGCATGAGGTAGGAGAGTGTCTGCTCCCTTAAGGGTATCTGGCCAGCACATAATAAGAGAGGACTTGACAAAAAAAACCTGGTCATAGCCCCAAATTAGAGTGTAAAAAAAATTTTAAATTGGGAAGATAAGGAAAAGGAAAGAAGGGGAAGAAACTCACAGAGGCATAAACCCTGGTCTATTAGTGTAAAATATAAACAAAAACATAAACAGAAACAAACCTGATCACTCCCACTAACTGATGGTCTATCAAGAAACTGTAGGCAAATCTGCACTTAGGAACAGATGAAGACGCAATCCTATAGGTATGGAATGCTAAAGGAGTTTGTGGGATTGAGCAAACTGATGAGGTAATGGGCAATAGAGAAATATGCAATAGAAACATACAATATTTAGAATATAAAGATGTTTCTATTTGTACTTTATAAACATATCTAGAGTATGTAATTTGTTAGGTCAAGATATTTTAATATTTAAATATAAAGTAGTTTAATTCCTCAGTTGATCAGATATGGAATTTCTCTCTACTTTCCAGTTTGGAAGGTACCTTGCCTGAACAGAGTTGATCAGTATAGAAGGTGATGTTTCTAAAGGAACAAAAGCATATTTTCTTATGTCTGCAAGAAATTTATGGGAGCAAAGATTGCAACATTCTGTGATCTACTAATATCCAGATTTTCTTCCACCTTCCATATTTCTGTCTGAGGAGCTCTCACCTTGCTACAAAATGTTTTATTGTTAGCTCCCAAGTATCTGTTTTTTACTGTGTTATATGACTTTTAACTCAGTTGTATTATTGCTGTCCTTTAGCTGACCCTGTTTGTATTTCCTTTTATTGGTTCATCCCAGTGTTGTATCATCAGCATGTTCTCAATTCTTTTGTGCCCAGGGCACTAAATCAAATATGATAAATATTATAAATAAAATAAAATATAAAGCAAATCCAAATCCACATATAAGACTTTTGGAACCCTTCTAATAGCATACTTCCTTACCAGTCATTTCCTTTTCAGTACAGACTGAATGGTTCATCTGTAATGATTAACCATAATGTAATGGTTACATTAATCTCAATCTTCTTCATCTTAATTAATAACACCTCCCCTGGCAATATATCAACTGCTCTACTGAGGTCCAGATAAAGTAGTTTAGATAAAGCATTGCCTTTGTCTGAAGAAAAAAAAAATTAGTAGTTTTCTTACAAAGAAACATAGGAAGGAGGTTAATTTGTTACTTTGATATATCCCCTCTACTTTTTATCTGCTATAAATGAATTAACTTACTTCTATTTCTTGAAATAACTTCTATTTCCAGATTTTGTTATTTCATTAACAACTTCTCTCATGTTTTGATCTTTTTTATACAACTACTGCATTTTTTCTGTTTATCTGCATTACTGAACACAGTGATCTCATGTGTCCATGTAGCAATTTTCTCAGAATTCTGTAATGAAGAAATATCTGGTCTCTATTTTAGGTCAGGCTGGATGGGGCCCTGGAAAACCTGATCTAATAAGTAACATCAGTGCCTGCCTGTGGCAGGAGCGTTGGAACCAGATGATCTTTTATGTTCCTTCAAACCCAGATAGGTCTATGATTCATGATTCTGTGATTTGTGAGTCTCTCTTACCTAAGCAATTGAAATCACTGAGGTTAACCTCCTCATTGGATTTTTTAATCATCACATTTGTAAAAGCTAACCTACATATCACCAGTAGAGAAGGCTTTTATTTTTTTTTTAATGAATTCAAATATTTTGTCATATCTGGAAGGGATTCCTCTTGAATCCTTCTTACATACCAATGTACTACTTGCTCCCGAATACTTTCTGGTTTGTACTTTTGGGTGGTTTTATTGTTTTCTTTGCCCTCTTAGCTTTCCTGGAAATCTTCCTGGACAAGGCATATAGGAGTCTATAATAACCACCTAGGAATCTAACTACTTTCTCTGTCAATAGGTTGAACAACTTTCATGTATGTTAAGGGACTCCAAATGACACGATTTTAAAAGACAAAGCCAATACAGGGTGAGAACAAATAAACTGGTTTGTTGAATGATATTGGACTCTGTGTCCAAAAGGTCTTCACCGAACAGCCGTCACCGGGTTCAACTTTTGCTGCCCCTGTATAAGCCTGATTTTTAGCGTGCCTAAATTCCCATCTTGAGACTTCCTGTTTATCTCTTTACATCCATGTGGGGGGTTTGTTGATTTTATTGTGGGGTTTTTTTGGATTTGTTTTGTTTTGGTTTTTGTTGGGGCTTTGTTTTAGTTGTTTCAGTATATTTTTTGTTTGGGTTCCTTTGGGGTTTTTTTAGGAGGCGGGTGTGTTTCATTGTGTTGTTTTGTTTTCTGGAGTCATTCTGTTGCTGACTATTCTTACACCAGCAATCCTGCTTCTGTCTCAAATTTTATATTTCTTATCTTTCATGGCTCTACTCAGCAGACTTTCTCCATAAAAACTTGGCCTTGGACCACTGACAGCTCAACATCTGGGAGAAGGGAAAGGTAGTTTTATGGAATAAATCCTTTTATCAGGAAGTAGAAAGAGACATAAAGTGAGTGAATCAGATGAATCCTACTTTCAGTGTGATTGACTACTTTTTTTCCTTCAATTATACTTGATAGGTAGGGCAACCAGCTAAGAAGCAGATGCCTGCATCAGGGACATCAAAGCCAGGTGAAATGAAATCTCTTCAACCTCTCTGCCTTTCACTCTTCAAAGGAAATGACAACTTTACAAAAGACCCACCAAATCTTCTCAAGTTCTTGCCACTGTAAAAACCAGCCATTTATCAGGGTTCTCTGCTAACTGTTCATATCTCCAGGATTAAATGATAGCTACAAACTGTAAAAAAAGTTTTAACAGATGGCCAAGATGGCCAGTGGCATCCTAAGGAAATAGCCTCAGCTTGCTCCTGGGAGAGCTTTAAATTAAATATTAGGAAAAAATTCTTCACTGAAACAGTGATCAGGCATTGGAAAAGGCTGCCCAGGGAAGTGAGATATGACACCTGGGGATATGGCTTAGTGGTGGTTGGACTTGATGGTCTTAGAAGTCTTTTCCAACATAAATGATTCTGTGATTCTGTGATCTCTGCTTAGGCTTGAGAGTAGACAGCCAGTACTTCAAAGAATACTTGAGGATCCTAACCCCATTCCACCAGTCCATTTCCACTAAGGAAAGTCAGGAGGGTCAATATAATTAGCAAAAACTGTAAGTGAAAATGAGAGTTATGTTTTTAGGCAGAACTGATCCAACTCTGACCTTTACATAGAACAAAAGTTCTGGCTTGCTATAGGACATCTCTCATGTAGCTATGCATCTATAGGCTTTACATTTTATGTCAGTATTTTTCAGGTTACTTTGCCAGAAAGGAAAGAAAAAACAAAAAATTCTGGAAAAAAGGTCCATTTTCATTTGCAAACTAAAGGAAGACTATAATATTGTCTAGCTGAAGATATATTACATTCTGCAATCTCCAGAATCAGTGAAATATTTAGAAAATTATGTACTAGAATCAGTACAAAAATACACTAATGCAGTGATATCTTGTTGATATACAAGAAAGTTTAGAAATATGTTTTGAGAAAGCTTAAAGATTCATCACTACAAGCATTTTGTTTTCCTCCATGTACCAGATCTAGACACTGTTTGCAATCTTCTGGGACTCCAGTCAAGATTATGCTTCACCTCTATACATCCACAGGATCCAGACAGCAGATCTCTTTTTGTGATCAGGTTCAAACTTTAAAAAAACAGAATCTTTCTAGCATTGCAAAAGTCTTTATGTGATGGGAAAAGAAAGGGCAAAAGCTTAAAACTGAAAAACCCATTGAAGACCTATTAAAGTTATCAAGAAGTTCACCACTGATCTCAGTGGCTCTGAGTTGTTGTTAAAAGAAAACTTTAAACCAATATCCCTAGTTTTATTGTCTTAATGAAGATTTCAGAGGAAAAGCTGAGTTTATAAGCATAAAAAGATTTTGCCATTATTAAACTAAAATGTACCCAGTACCTTCTCAGTTAAGGACAATCTAAACTTCATTTTGTTTGTTGGTTTGGAGATTTTTTTCTTTACAAGTAAGAAAACCAATAGCAATAATTTAATATATATACCAGTAAATATCAGCATTATTTTTTCTTGGCTGGAAAGGATCCCAAGGTTGCATATATGTGCCATTCAAAACCTTGGAAAATGGTCTCAGCAAAAAATCATGTTAATTCCAGCAGCATGTTTTTTAATAGAGTTTTGGGTTTTGTTTGTTGTTTTGAAGGCTTGGAGCATGGACTGAAGTTTCTCTGAAAACTTGAAGATTAGGCTACCATAAAAGGAAACAACATGAAAATTCTGATTATCTATTGAATTTGGCCAATGTGCTATCATTTTTCCAGATGTATGAACCATAAAAATAAAAGAGGGCTTTTGGTGAAAATTCATTTACCGGGATCTCATATGGCGCTCTGATTTATGTGACTTTATGATGACTCTCTAACTGGCCTACACATGTACATATCCACGATTGTGCTGACATCTAAACCACAAGGATAGCAGCCTCAGAATGTGTGAAACATACTGATATATCACATGAGCATTGTTAGATGAAATTACTCATCTCATACCACATTACTATGACCCTCAATAAGAAATACAACATTATTTTGATGCATATATAAACAGTTCATAATGTCTTAATTTATAAGATTTCTCATGGCATTTTTCCCTGAATTCAAGGATTCAAGGACATTATATATATATGTGTGTGTGTGTGTGTGTGTGTATGTACATGTCCACACACACAGACATAAATATATTTGAGTGCATAGGTGTGCACAGGATTGCAAATTCTGCTCCAGAAATACCAGTAGAAGTTCTGGACAAGTAATCTTGTAATAAACAGTCAAATAAATGCTGTCCAACATTTCAGTGAATGCAACAAAGATGAGTTAGCAGCTTGACCAGCTCATCTCCCTGTAGGTCTGTTCTCTACAGAGCATTTTGTAGTGGCTTAAATGATTAGCTCAAAGGGAATCCTTCTTATCCTAACTTAATGGATCTAAAAGTCATTATAATAGAAGTCAGTCTGGAGGCGTTAGTGCACAATCTGTTTCATACTGCCAGCCAGAAGGGAAATAATACAACTTAAAGGTAAAATATAGTTCTTATTATCTACCTTTACAATAATAGAAATAACGTAAAGGACATTCAATCATGACTAAATTTCCTGTGAAAGAAGTATGTATGTACTTTCTTTTGAGGACATTTATCAAATTATTTATAATCAATATTAAAGGCAATATATTGATGCAAAATCTGCAATGTCATTGATGTTTTCAGAAAAAAAAACCTCTTAAAAACGCTGGGAAAGGAATTTGAGTTTTGCTTAAAAAGCATGTAAGTACTCAACATTCATTTCTTCATTAATGTAAATGCTGTCAGTTTCTTAAAATATCTATTCTAATTGTGTGTATTTTAAGAATTTGTTATATATAAAAATGATTGTAAATAGTCAACCCCCTGCTGTAATTTTATCAACCCAGGGTCTGGAAGTTATAATTCAAATACAGTGTGATTCTGAGCAAAAGCTTTGCCAAACAAAGAAATTGTTTGAATTTTAATGCTTTATATTTCCATAAAGAAACCATTGACAAGCCTTCAGATCTTTTATCTAAAATCTAAAATGTTGATTTCATTCCAAAATCCATTAAAATGGACTTCAGCTGGGTTTGAAAATGTTACCACTGTGAGCAAATTATATATTATTTTCATGTTAGTGAAATATCTTAAGTTTGAGGGTTCAGGTTGTTGGGGTTTTTTTCTTCCTTTTTCTTCCATTATCATAAATAAATAAGATGTAAATTTCTCATTCTGACACATTTTCCTAACAGGTGTAGTAATCAAGGTCAGTTAAAGTACCAATATTCTTATTTTATCTTTATTAAATTCCTATTTATTGTACCCAAAGTTTGAACAGACAGATCAAAAAATAACAACTTACCAAAGTCTGCTCCTTAGAATTTTCCTCCCTCCTCCTTAACCAGACTACAAGCAGTGATTAAAGGTACATATGTCTAAAGACTCATAAATACAGATACATAGTGCAGTACTTTTATTGGTAAGTGCATGATAATATTTTTGACTATGAAAATGGTATTTTCAGTTGATCCACTGATCAAAAAGGAAGAATTAGGTTTCACTTAGTTAGATTTATTATAGAAAACTTCATGGCTGTATCCTACCTACTGCTCCACCAATATTGTGGATCATTAAAACAATTTATATGCTTAAGCTTCTTCTTCTGTAATTTTTATTTTCTTTATATTTCTTTTACCAGTAAGGATTGCCATACATGAAATATCTACCAGAAATGTCCCATTTTAGTCACTATATACTTTTCAGGACATAAGCATAGAAATAAATAGTTGACTATGGTTACTTCAAGACCGTCTGACATTTCAGCTTTAATTTTATGCAAACTATAAGTAATGAAAATTTGGAAAGGTTATAAGTCAAAATAAAATTTTATTTCCCTTAAAGACAAGCAGTACTAAAATTATTGTCTATTGTCTCCTGCCTTGTGGAATTTGTAATTAAAAACCTTCCAAGTGAATCAGTATGATGATATCAGCAACACCATTGAATTTCAGCATAAATTTACCAGACTAAATTCAAAAGAAAGGCGTATAAGAGAGTGTAAAGGTACCGTATCAAGTTTTAGAGCATCGTATGATTTACTACAACTTACAAGATTCCCAGCAAGACAGTCATAGCAGGGCTTCATTTATATTATTATATTATATTTATTATATTATATTATTATTGTTTAAAGTGGTGCTTATACTCTAGAAAACATTTTTCAGCCACTTTTGAAAAAAAAAATTCTTCAAACCCTATTAATCTTTGGAGATTTTGATTGTCCTTTTTCTAATTTCACAATGAGTTCTCCAAATATAGATATTGCCCCAGCTTACGTTCTCTACACTTTGCTTAACTTTGAACACCAAGACAGCCAAATATACCAAATGTACAAGTCAGGGAAGTAACAAACACCTTCCAGTAAAGGTAAGACTTGCAATTCAGATAGAAGCTGTAATATTTCATGTGCTTTGAAGCAATGTGATTTTTTTTTTTTTTTTTTTTTTTTAATATTTTGTACTAATACCAAATAGCGATGGCAACTGTTAGTATGTGTTTGGTCTTACATATATGAGTAGCCTACGTGGCTGTCATCGATGAATTGTGTTATCCATTTTGATCAGCAAGCAGATAACCCAAGCCATCAATTTTAAAAACTAGCTAGTTGGTACTATAACATAACTGAATTTACTTCAGTCCTAGTGCTGTGACCAGTTCCCTGGGGAGCTTGTTCTAGTGCCCAACCACTCTCTGGGTGAAGAATCTTTTTCTAATATCAACCTAAACCACCCCGGAAACAGCTTCATCCCATTGCTTCAGGTCCTGTCACTGTTCAGGTGACAGGTCAGCTCCTGATTTTGCTTAAAATGTTACCGGTGTTAATTATCTTTTCAATATGCTTTTTTGTCGTTTTCTCTTATCATTGGTCTATTTGTTTTCTAAAGACACTTGATGCTTCAGTTTTCATCAGCATGCAGATTCTGAATCTTAGTTATTTTTGGACGTACTTGTTTCACCTGTGCTGCAACTCAAAACTTTTTCTCATGCATTTTCCCTGTCATAAAATCTATCCTTTATTGGATTTGTGCTTATCTTAATCAGACATTCTTAATATAATCCTTCCACTGTCTCATTTATTGTACATCTGATAACCGAAGCAATGTATGATCTTTACCTACTAATAACATTCCTATGCAGGTACTACTATGGAAAAATAATACAAATTTAATCATGCTATCATTGATAATGGTGAAGACCTTGTTTCTGCTTCAGTGAGATACTTTTTCAATTACTCTAAGCATGGGATCTCTTCTTGTGTCTCTTTTGTGGGATTTTTTAATATTAGGATAGTCTTTTAATGCCAGCCATACCTCCTGAATAAAAAGAGGAGATTCCCAAAAGGGTTATGCAACAATTATTAAATTTTGAATGGTGATATATTTTTAAACTGTGATAACAAATGGGAGAATTTGAGTAAGCAATTTCCTTCCTTTCTGCTCACACCAGAAGAGAAAAAAGGGCTAAAGAAAGTCCTTTTATTTATTATATGAAACCTCATAGGAATATGTGATCAGGTTTGACAGGGTCAAGAACCTGAAGATCAAGGACTTGAAAAGCTAAAATTTCTCCTGCTTAAGAAAGACTTTAAGATACATTGTATTATTCAGTGAACTCTGTCCCAGTCTAGAACTTTCCCTTGAGGAATTACATTCTAGAGGCAAAGTCCATGAATCATTCTTTGAAGTAATGATCGATGACTGAGAAGTCAAATATAAATCCCAGCTCCAATAGTAATTATCAGGCTATCTCATTTATTAAGTTTGCCAATATCCTACACAAATCAAATGAATTAGCAATAATCTAAGATTATTTCAATTTCTAAGGTCAAGTAGATGCTGTGGAATTCAGTTATGACTGTAGCAAGATGAAAAAATGTATTGATTTTTAGATATAATTTTTCTGTAAATATAGCACTCCATTTTCTTTTTAATTTTCCTTCTTGTTATCTATTTGGATTTCTTATGTATTAAAACCAAGGACAATATCAAGAACTTTACTCGTATTTTAATTTTCTCCTAGTAAAGATAATATCAGAATGTTCAGTTAATTAAGAACAAACAATGTCCTGGTAATATCTGACTACAGAAGATGCAACTACAATTTATACTCTTTCTGCATGAAGGAGAGAAATTACATGCACTCTTGTGGAAAAAAAGAAAGGAATCAGACAAAAATGGTAAAATAAACCTAAAATGCCTTCCCTTCCAAGACTCAAAGAATTTCTAAAAGAATGGTAAGTAATAGTATTCTGAGATTGTGCTTCAATAGGTAAGCATTACAAAGCAATCTGCACTGTTAAGTAGTTTTTCCTGTTTGTGTTTCATATGACCTGAGTTTTGGTGACAAAATATTTTTTCCATAGTGTAAAAAAAAAAAATTAAGAAGGTTATAAAACTAGTCATTATGAAACATTTTGCAGTGCAAAGCTTCTTAATGAGTTCAGGACAAAACAGTGCTTAGAGTCATCATTTTGCTGTGAAAATTTATGCAAGTACTCTAATTATGATAAAAAAATGCCCAATAAGAAACTATAATTGAAATTTTAAGTTTGCAGTTTGTCTGCTCTGAAAAGGATAGTTTGACTTTGAAAACTCTTGAATAATGAGTAGCTCTTAGTTGAAAATGAGGATTATTTGTTAGCTAAACATCAAAGATGGAAGATTAAGCCTTTCCTGAGCCATAATTTTTCTGAGAAACCCCAGTAGTAACTTCAATTTTTCTCTTTCACAGGGAAAGCCATGTTTATATACAGAGAACCTTTAGTATAGTATACCCTAACAGAAAAACTAGTGATTGGAAATGGATGTATTTCAAAATAAAAAAACGAAAGTCCTTAATCAAATTCCCTTTCTGATACTGCAGTCCTTTGTGGTAAGTTTTCTAGCCTCCAAAGAAGTAACAAATGCCTTTCATTCTAAGGTCTTGCTTTAAAAAACAAAACAAAACAAAACAAAAAACAAAAACAAACAAACAAAAAACAAACAAAAAAAAAAAAAAAAAAAAACAAAAA
>VWZU01009063.1:511028-527616 GCA_013397095.1 Sterrhoptilus dennistouni
AAAAAACCAAACCAAACAAAATCACAATAAGTTCTTTTTTCTTACCTCAAGATCCACATTTGCAGAATTGAAACCACATTATTTATTTTATCATTAAGTCAAGTTACACATACTTGATTCCCTAAGAATTTAGGAAATATCCACATGGATGACAAGTTAGTTTGTACACTTGGGTCTTAAGATATTTGTTTCTTCAAGATTCTTAGGAAGTATGATATTTCAGCATGGCAGAGTCTTCTGATTATGACAACCACAAACAATTGCATGTGTTGTTAAAAATTGAAATCTTTAGGAAGAAACAGCAAGCAACATACTTTCTGTGTCCATCTCTACCAATATAGAATTATTTTCCTAAATCTAATATTTTATTTTTACTGCATACTACCTCTTTCTTCTCTGTTCCTTGGACTTTAAACTCATAGCCCTCTCATCAAACTCTTAACCTCGCTAGAGTACATCACTCTTTGTCTGCTGTCTCTGCTATAACTGTGACACAGAAAGGAGGAAGTTAAGCACTGTTTATTTTGACAAACCATATGCTTACTTCTTTGTTTCCTTCTTCTCTCAAGAACTGCTGCGTTTCAACTAGCAGTCTGTGAATGAAAATCTCCATTTTAGTGGCTATTGTCAGATAACCCCTTTTTCTTATTATTTACCATGGGGAAATAAAAAAGGATTTAAATATATGTTCCTATATAAAACAAAACTCAAGTGACAAGACTTGATATTTAACTTGTTATATCACCTGGAATAATATGTGTGAACATCTGAACTTCTGAAGAATATTTTCATATTTTTCATGTTTTCATTTTTCAAATGAAAAATACGGGGTAGAGACCGAGAAACAGAAATAAGATAGCCTTGAGGAAAAGATAGCTAAGAAAGAGAATTAAATGCCAGGCAGAGAGAGAGAAGGAACAAAAAGAGTGAGAAGTGGCTGATGTTTTTCTAGATACAGATGTTATGTCTGGTCCAGGTGGAAGGGAAAACCTCAGCAAGGAAGAACCACTCATCACCTATATTAAGAATCAGTGCATTTTGATGAAGTATCTTAATAATCTCTGAGGCTCAAATATGGAACTGCCTATCCTGTGCAACAATTTTAATTAATAAATTGATGTTAACATGGCTTATTCATGAAGTACGCCCTAGAGTCTTTTTACACAGAATAGTTATTAGTCACTCCTTGCCATTTCTCTTACAGAAATATTGTATAGACACTGTTTACATGTCTTTTTAGTTCAGTGGTAGTTATTCTAGTTCAGATTCTCAAAAATTATCATATAAATGCCAGATACCATTAGAAGGGCAGAAGGAAACTGAAGACGGCATCTAGAAGCACAAAAATAGATAAGGGTACTGAGTGAAAGCAAGGAGATAAAACTATACACATAGACTTCTGGAAATGTCACTGCAATTTCCAGAACAAATTTTTGTCTTTTGGTATTAGGAAGGAGAGGAAAAAAAAAGTGCAATGAGCAAAAGAGCAGTTTTAAAAAATATCTGCATTTATAAATCAGTTTTGTTTAAATACATAAAGTGAAGAAGTTGTATTTACGACCCTGTCCTGATGAAGTATGAAGACAATAGTAAGAATGGAAAATCTGAAAACTGTTATTTTAAAATATCAAGAATTTGAAAGGGACTTTTAAAATAATTTGAAAAGTAATTTTTAGCAGCATCTGAGGAAATTAAGTCAAACATGAAATTATAGAGAGTGTGTTCTCACTTTGTCAAAACCAGGCTGTAGAAAAGATCTGATTAAAATAAGCAATTAACCTTCTAAATGTTTTGAAATAAACAAGAAGCAAATTAGATTAGCCAGTCTGAAAGGCAAAAGCAGATGAGACATTTTTCAAGGTTAAATATGTAAAGGTAAAACTAGGTGATGTCCCAATGAACTGAGTTAGCAGTCATCAGACTCATAGGAAGAAGATATATAGAAAAAAAACAAAACAAAACTGAAAGTTGGGAAGATAAGCTTGAAAATGCCAAGAAACTGAAAAAATTGTATATATTATCAATATATACCTGTGGGTATCAGTATTTACAGGAAACAGAGCTAGTCTGCAGAACAGCCAAAAGGGAGAGACTCTAGTCAAAAAGGACTTTACACATTAAAAAGCAACAACAAACCCTAGGAGCGAGATACAGTAAACAATTTGAAGAAAAAAGGCCATTTTTGAGAGCAGGTATCCAGCAATCTAATTACATGATGGAAAGACTTTTCTGTGGTAAGACAGACAGATAGTCATGGGAAGACAGAGATAGTACAAAAGGCAATCCTGCCTCCCATATATAACAGCTGTGTTAATTACCAAAGAGTGGGAACAGCCTTGTCCTCACAGCTGGGTGTGATAAAAGAGTGAATTAATTGGTAGAGAGTGAGCTGGAGTCTGCTGGCCATGCTGTGAGGAGGAAGGGACAGGAGGTGGTGTGAGGGACAGATAAGGTCAGCCACTGTATGAGGGACAGACAGGGTTACGTGGCTGTGCTGGGGACAGGAAGCAGTGAGCTGGGACTGCAGAAGGAAGAGAGAAGAAGGAGAAGAAGAGCCAGAGCTGTGTGGAGCTCCCCATAAGATTGCTACATAGAAAAGGTATGAAAGGCTTCTAGAAAACATGGTGCTGATACTTGAGGTCCCCTGAGGTTTTTAAAGAAGCACTCTGAGTACACTGGCCATCATGACTCTGGCACTTTTCTACAATGAGTATGAGTGAAAGGGATGCAAAAATAAAATTAATTATTGAAAATATGTTTGCTATTCTTTTGAGAAATGGATTATATAAGCAGTTGCTAAAAATATTCCAAGTTGGTCTAAATAAGAGGCATCAAGAAACCTGTATAGAGTTAATAGAGCTAAGATACAGTGTTAGAAGTGCAGATCGATAAACAAGTAAACAGAAAGAATGATCATTGTGTCAGAAGGCCATAAAAAATATTGGTCTCATACTGGTGTATGCTGCCAGTCTTTCATGGCAGTGTTATCATTTTGATTATAAAGGACAAAAAAGGGGAAGCCATGCTTGGAAAAATGTTATAAACTTCTATGCTGAAACAACTGGTATGGTAGGGAAGTGTGGTTATTGTCTATCTGACTTCACTAAGGCTTTTAACAGACCCTCATAAGATCCCATCAGAGTAGCTGAAGTGCAGGTTAGATACTGTGCTGGCCAGTGATGAAAACTGTCTGAATAGAAGGGACTAGAGGTCTAGTTGGAGACTGCCTGGGTAACCCAGAGGTCATTGTTGGGTCCAGTTGTGTTTAAAATCTTCATTAATGAACCAGGTAATTGGACAGAGTTTGTAGATGGAGCAACCCTGGAGAAGCAAATGGTAAGTCTGAGGCCAGTTCCTCTGGAGGGTAGTCTGGAGAAAAGAGCTTGAAGGAACTTCATGCAGTTCAACAAGGGGAGGTGCAAAGTCCTCCACTTGTAGAGAAATAATGTCAGGCACCAGTGTATGTTGGGGGATAATCTACCGGAAAGCAGCTTTGCAGAAAAAAATCAGGGGCTCCTGCTAGACACCAAGCTGAACACGAGCCAGCAATGTGCTCCTGCTGCAAGGAAGGCCAATGCTATCCTGTGCTGCATTATGGGGACTGTTAGCAACATGCTGAGGGGCTTAATCCTTCCCTGCTTTACTTAGTGGTGAGTGGACACCTCGATTCCTTTGTCCAGTTCAGGGCTCTCCATTACAAAGGAGACATGGGCATAATGGACAGACTGCACATGTAATCAAAAATCAGGAAATATCCCACATAAGGAAGGCCTGAGAGGTCTGGGACTGTTTAGCGTAATTTACTGATGGTGCCCAGTGACAGAACCAGAGGCAATGGGAAGAAAATGAAACACAGGAGGCTCCTTCTGAACACCAGAAAAAAACTTCTGACTGAACATTGGCATAAGTTGCCCAGGAAGTCTGTGGAGTCTTCCTTTTGTAATATTCAGCAGCTGTCCAGACATGGCCCTGGGTAACCTGTTTGAGGTGGCTGTGCCTGAACAAGGAGGTTAGACCAGGTAACCTTCAAAGCTTACTTCCAATCTCAGCCATTCTTTGATTCTGTGTTTTCTTGACCCCTGATTAGTTTTGTGATTTTTTTTTTTTTAGAAAGAAGTTAAAGTTTCTGAAACTTGAAAGCATTCTAGTCGCAAGTAGAGGCTCGAGGCAAATCAGTCTAGTTAATAAATATCATAGATTTACTTCCTTCTCTGGCATTCTTTCAGACTATTCTGTTTACTTGCCTATTATTATGTCATTGCTTCCTCAGATATAAATCCCTTGTCTTTCTTAATTAATATAGCAGAACATGATACAAAAACTCAGGAGTAAATTACTAATTCCAGGTTCAAACAGTGTTTGTTTTCTCTGGAATCAAGGGCATACAGCTTTAATAGTAAAAAAACCCAAATGGCTAGTGTGGAATAATGCAACCCTCTCTATTCCGTGCTGCAAGAGATGTTTCAGGAAGGAAAAAAAAAAGGCAATCTGGGCTTTTAATTAAAGACTTTTTTGTAATAAATATACAAAATGTTTTTAACGCATCATTGTAATTTATATTTTAGACTTTTGTTTTATCTTTTTGCAACATTTTATTTTGGACAGCATTAAAGATCCTGTATAAGAACAAAATAATTGAAGTTACACTCTGATGGTAAAACATAACTGTTTTTGATGATCTTATGGGTAATAAATTTTAGAGTTCGAAAGCCTCTGTTACTCATATATATTTTCTGAGACATGGAAAAGCATTTTGACAAGTTTTATAATTAAATTAAGAAGAATTGCAACTACAATCAGTTCATATGCAAGTTGCAAAAATTGAGTTTAAAATTTTCATCCAGATGAAATATCAGTACAGAAAGAAGTATACCTCTTTGTAAATTTAATTTTACATCATAGTATCTTTTTAACTTATAGTTCTTATGTTAGCATCCAGATATTAGATACCCTTCAGAATTTGAGTCATAGTTATTAAACTTTTCCTTATTTCTTTCTTTATCCAGTGGTACTAACTTCAGGATAACTTTATAATTTGTGGAAAACTAAATATCATCCAGTATAGCAGTAGAATATAATTATGTATTATCTGTGTTTCATCTTTACACTTTTCACACAGCTCTTTGTAGGGAAACAAATAATGAATGGGTCTCTAAAGGTATTTGTCATCTAAAGACACCACAAAATGTTAATAAATTAGCTTAAAAGAATTTAAAATGTATTATTATTATAGAATGACTTAGAAAATCATCACAACTTTGGAAAAATATTGACTGATCAAGTCACCATATTAATCAAAGTTCAGACTAATGTAATAAAGATGATCATTGAAGGCAGTTTACAAATATAAGCAAAGTTAATTTTATGCTAGTAACAGAAAAAATAATTGGAGATAGAATTTACTAGGATGCTCTTTATGGAAGGTACATGATTTTCTGGCAGAATAGCTATTTCCCATAATGTCTATAAAAATTGAGTCAGCCATATCCATTTATTTTCTGTATATGTAAAGACATAGAAGTATAAGAAAAATATTAGTATTATACATTAGATAGAAGCTCTTTCCTTCCACTGTAATAAAGACACACACAAAAATGTCCACTGTTACCAGTAAGGATTACCTTTCTTATACATGAAATGAAAGATTTATCTTTGTTCATCTCTGTCATTTTTGTGAATCTTGGGACTGAAGTCTTTTATTCCCATGGCATATATCACTGAGGAGTACCAGCTATCTCATTTTCCCAACCAACTTAACACTTAGTTGGAGAAATTGCAGCCAAAATGTAAAGGGTAGTTCACTCTTCTTTGGTCAGTCTGCCCTGGCCTCTTTTCCAAGCCTTCCAACAGTCACACGATGTACTTCCAGCTAGGTTGGTCTTTTTAGGGGGTCAAACATCTGCTCATTAAAATAAGCCAGAAAATCAGCTTCACATGTCTTCAAGTAGCAATGTCAAAGTTTCTCTGGTTTCTTTCCCCCTGTGATTCCACCTTTTTTTGACTTCTCGATCTTCTTCACAGAGACATAATACTATAATAGGACTATGCTTAAAATTTAACATATTAAATCAGGAGGCATAGAGTCAGCCATAAACAAGTGCAAGTCCAGATCTTGCTCCTCAGGCTGCCAAAGGAAATGAGTGAATTAACTTTTCCAGGTGTTTTTAGATTGGGTTTATTGCTTTTTTTTTTTTTTTTTTTTCATTTCTGCTGACTGCTTCTGAATAATCTTCACACACTGCTACTGTTTATCAGTTCTTTGCTACACTCTGTAATACCTGTTAAAATGGCTCACAGAACACACAAGCTAGATATTTCTGCAAGGGAAGAAATATTACATGTTTTTACCAGCATGATCCCTGTATCTTGGGTAGTCCTTGAGTGCAGTTTTGTCTGTGCAATGAGAATCTTGGGCTCAGTTTTCAGCCAGAGAATTGCCCATATCTGGCAAGGCTGAAGTAGACTTTAAGGTAACACATCAATAATTCTGGCCATACTAAACTCAAAATTACAGCTACTGCTTTGCGTCTTTGTGGTATTTTAGACACACATCTATTGGTTTTGTTTTTTCTTGCACTTTGGATAAGAGGTGTATTTGTTACATTAATCATTAATTCAGTTTTCAGTACCACTGTAAATTGCCCTTTTCATTCAGATCTTTTTATATTTAGTTTCTCCCACAGGAAAAAATGAGTAGAGCATCTGTCATTAGAAGAACATGCTTAAAGGGTAGAGAAAATACACAGACAAGATATTGGAAGAAATCAGATTTCACCATTGATCAAAAGCAGCATAATTAAAATTTAGCAAAATTAAAAAAAAAAGGAACAGAAGAAAAAGAAAAATGCAGCTATCCATTTTATGCCCTTGTTCTTACTTTTAAAGTAAGTTCTCTCAGGCGTATAACAATTTATTTAAGCCTTTATTTAGTGATTGTCACAATATCACACAGGCTCTCAGATTTAGAATGGCCATTACTGAAATGTCAGCTTTTAGTTTCATTTGCAATACAAGAAATATTGCTATTCTTTCATGTTCTTTCACATCACTCTTCGGTACTTCTTAAATGCATTTTATGAGAAGGGTATCATTATTGTATCTTAGGGGACTTAATATTCTCAGAAGTATGATCTACCGTGAGAAAACAAGGGTTCTTAAGGGGCACAAATTATGTACAACAGAAAGGAAACATTCAATTCCAGAATGAAAATCTACAAATTACTGAGCCACTTGAAACATACTTCTTTATTCGTACAAATGAGTCTCTTCATTTAAAGTAGTTCATTACAATGAATAAGACAGCTGTAGCACTTTAGCCATGATGGAAACATTTCTTTTCTTTGGGAAAGATCATTATTGAATATAAAGAAGTAGTGTAGGAGTAATCACTACTTACAGATCCTTGAAAACTCTTGATATATCATCTTATACACAATTTTATCTTAGTGTGTTTGAAAAAGGCTTTATTAAGTATGAAATTAATAGTAAGAATATTGCAGGGAAACTGTAGCTCTCCTGTACAAGTCTGCATTGTGTCTGCCCAGCTCCAGCCCATGTTTATAGTCCTGCCCTCCATCTTCCATCACAATTCAGATAGTTTTAAGCGGTGTCCCCCAGCAGCTCCAGCCCAGGACTTGGAGCTCATTTGAGTGTCTGGGAACCCAGGGTCTCTGCCCATATCGAGACACGATTGTTGCTTTCCTGTTTTCTCAACGTGTATCCCAGAGATTGATACCCAGGGACAAAAACACACACCCATACTCCTCCCATAGTTACCCCACACTCATGGGTCCCCCAAATACAAGCATGGACACTCTGCTGTCCTGATACCTTTTCCCAGACCTGAGCACCCATAGCTGATACGTTACCCAGCTTTTCCTTTGCTAGCAGACACACATCCACACTCAAAGTAATGATAAAGATACAAATACCCCCAGCGAATGATAACATGAGCATGGGACTTGTCATACTGCTCCAGCTGTTGGTGCTGTGAGAGATATAACTGTGATTTGTGTCAGAGAAAATATATTGATGAGATGGTCTTGTGGGAATGAAGATGAAGACAAAGATGAATTGTGAGAAACTGCCAGATAAGACTACAGGGGAAACAACTGGATGAAATATGGATAATAAAAGGAAAATGGAGCAAACATGTAAACTACCTATGCAAGCAAAATTGTATGAGAACCTAAGATCAGCAAAATGAATAAGGAAGACTTCCTCCCAAAGACCTGGTGGAAGGGGCCCACACTTATGCAGCAAGTGCAGAGACAATAAGCACCACAATGGGAAATGGGGACTGAGGGAGCTACTGAGAACTGCTAAGAAATGCATAGGTATGAATATATGGAATAAATATCTGCAGAACTAATGGTGGCCACAGACTCCCCACATACCCAGTGCTGTTTGCTTGCTTTTTGCCAAACATAATCTAACGAATCTAAAATTTTGATTAAAGATAGGACTATGGATTTTCATTAACAGTGCTGAGCCCCTCACTTGCCTGATTCATTCCACTATCCCCCATATCTGGGTTTGGGCACACTTACTGTCCCTATCTTAGTGGTTAGAGATTAAAGAACTCCACTGACTCCAGTAGCTGCTAATGAAACCCTGCTGACTTCAGTTACTGGCACTGCAGGCTGTGGGCACCGAGAGCCACAGTCTCATTCCTTGCACCAAGAAAATACACAGGCTAGAGAGTGAAATTGCAGAGAGAGATAATAAAACATTTACTAAAATGGTATGAGAAGACAGGACAGACTGCAGTGATCAGGTGCTGGGCTCATGCAGACAAGTATGATGGCAAGTATGGTCCTGTTTTATACATGACTGACTCCTTTTACATCCCTTTCTGCCTGATTGCCTCTCTGTTCCTCCCTGACCCCCTTTCTCTGCAGATTGTCTCATGATTTGATACAATCCTAGAGATTCTTCCCAACATCATGAACCTTCAGGGCTGCATCCTTATCAGCTGAAAAATTCAAGTTAGTTCTCTTTGAAGTGGTTCCTGCAGCTTCTTGATAGTCAATTAATTATTATGACTGATGAGATTTATTTCTTCTCATTATTTCTTGTTGCCAGACAAGTCTGGTAGGTCTATGTCTCAGTATGGTTTTTTTCAATGTCTTCCTCTTGACCCTGGTCACCCATTTTGATCAAGGTCCTCAGTCAAGTGATCTTACCAAAATAACTTTCTCACACTGCATTTTATCAATCATGTAACTGACCAGACTTGTTTCTTGTTTGTTGGTTGGGTTTGTCCCCCTCTGTGTTTGGCTTCCTCCTCTTTCATACCACTCCATTTGACAATGTCCTTGGTCAGACAGATGCCAGGAAATTGCTGTTGCCTGCCACATACCCTTACACTAAAAAGAAATAAAGAAATCCAGGTGATAAATATTGAAGGCTGTAAAAAAAAAAAAAAAAATAAAAATAAAAATCACCATGACCAAAAACTTTTCACATTTTAGACAGACAGGTGTTTTGAATGGATGAACCATTTGTTGCTGATCCTATTGATATAAATTTCAGAAACAGGAACACTGTTAGAGAGAGATGGGGTAAGACAAGTGAAACTTTGCTGTAAGCAGCTGCTGTGACCCAGAAAAGAACCCAATAAATCAAGTATTTTTGTTGTCAAAAAAAAATCCTGCTCCCTGGGCTTCTGTAGGATTATAGCATTTCTTCTGGCCTTCATGAAATTCCAAGAAGGGTAAACTTTCATTCTAGCACTAAGGAAAAGCAATAATTTTAAGTCTTTATTTTTCTTTCACCTTGGAAAAAAGTTTTTCTCTGGACCACCTCAATGATAATTAAAATGCACCAAATAAAGCCAAGATTTCAGACATTTCCTTGTAGAAAAGCACATGATCAGAATGTATATGTATTTTGGTTTTTTTTTGTTTGTTTGTTTGAGGATTTTTAAGGTTTGTTTTATTGTTGGTACCTTATATGATTTGCAGTTATATTCCACTTCTGACTTTAACAGTAAAAGGGATCCTGATATAAACTATGGAATAGTGTTACAGTGAGGATTATTTAATTTTGTAAGTGTTTAAAGCCTCAAAATTTTTCATAATTTTAAGTCCTATTATTAGTAATTTTTGAATAATTTTGCTTATTTGATAAGTGCTGGCTAGCAGAGAGAATGTCCTGGAAAATGTTTTCACTGAATGGTCAAAATGCTTTTTTACAGAAGGCTTATGGTGTCCTACAGGAAATATTGAAGGTCAAAAGTACAATGAAAGATTTGGCCTATTCCCTGCAAACAGCACAGGCAACTACTATGATATGTCTTCCTCTGAATTTTTTTATTCACTCATGAAGTCCAACAGAAACTCAGTGATTCAGTGACAAAGTAAAAACTTTATTGAGGAAAATTTTTGGTAAGCCTGTGACCAAACTTACAATCAAAAAATAGAAAAGAATCACTAATATGTTATTTCAGGATTATAAAATGTGAAAAATTGTGAATTCACCTGAGTGTTGTAACTTATTTGAAGTTTTTAAAGTAATAATCAAATTTATAACTGAATATAACAAATATAATTACTGGAATAAATACGATATGTTAAATAGTGGATAAAATGCAATATAAATTTTCTAATGTAGTATATGATTGGAAAATATAATCTATCTGATAGATACTAATAACAGAGTATAGTTAGTTGTTATTTATTATAACTATATTATTGTAGTTATTCATATACCAATGAAATTGGAACAAATTATAAACATTTGTTTGGAATACGAAAATCTATAAAAATAAGTGAAACCTAACCTTTATTCGAAACTAGAGTTATACTAAAAATGTCTTTGGGATTACTAGCATAAAACTGGAATAATACAACAGTAAACTGAAGAAATACCCAGTTAACTATACAAACATTACCCACTGAAAATAACTGCAACATTTTACCTCTCTTTGAGACTCTGATTTCTTTACACTCTTCTGTAAGTATTAGCGCTTTAGTGGAATCATTTAGCCTTAATGAAGACCCTTTAAGATGTCCTAAAATAGGAGTAAAATGCAATTGACTTCCTCTGTAACACTCCATTGCACCAAACTAATCAAAATTATCTTCAATCTTCATAGAAAGCTTGTGCAGATAATTTTTCTCCTATTATGTGAGAATTTGTATTTCTAAACTAGTTGTCACATGCGTTTTCTTCTAAGTTATTTATTTAGGATTTTTTTTTCATTATTTTCTGATGCTTTCAGCTGTTTTATTCACCTTTTTTGTAAACTCTGATATTTAAAAAAAAACCTTACAGTTTGCTGATTATGTAATATTGTGTTTTAGCTTCATTGCACCTAACTTAACAGCATCTTAAGAGTGTTATCGCCCTGGACATTCTGAATCTTGGACTGTAGTAATTGCTCCTATGAATATGTATTTTCTTATTTATTGTTTAGGCAGTTTAGGCTTAAGACACTCTAAAACTAAATTCAGTCTCAGACTTGAAGGTTAATTGATGTAGTTAGAAGGAAGGATTGCTTATTTGTTACAGTTAGTAGTAGAAGATTTCATATTCTGCTTTTCTGAAGAGGCAGATGACAATTAGGTGATCTTTAAGTAAGGATGGAATTAAAATATCCTGGCTGCTCCCAAGGAAACTTTGGAACTGTCATGTCTGAAGAAGGTACTTCTGTACATCTGAAACATACAAGGAAGTGTGTGTGGGGGAAATCAATGTTAAAAACTCTAAACAAAGAAGTAAATATCTAAATGCAGGTCAAGATTTCTAGATTATTTCTGATAACAAGTCAGTGAGAATTAGATTTATTTATTTATAATTTTATTTTAGATATTAACCTATCCAGAAATCTTATATGCTTTAAAATCTGGGAATGGTACCAACAAAGGTTTCATTTTATCAGTGTGTACTAAGAGTGTACAAAAACCAGTCCTGAAGTAATCTTGTATACTCTATTTGCTTACCACAAGACCCTTGTCTTTCTGTGACAAGGGTGGAAGAGCTGCACTGCATGGTCTTTTTATTGCATCTTTTCATCTGTTTTCTTCAGTGCTAAGCTCTAGAATCTAATTTGACAATGAGAGAACAAAGCTTGCACAGAATGGGGAAGCACCCAGGGTGCAACGGTTGTCTCACTCCTCTTGAGAAAGGGAGATGATCTGAAGTGTCTGAACATAAGAATTTATGAAATAAATAGGATCCTGAGATGACAAGCCAGCCTTCACCAGCAAACAACCAAATAGGGAGACAAATAACAATTAGGAATTGAAGGAAGCCACTGCTGGAAAACTGAAGACTGGAGGAGGAACTGTAAAAGGCAGAGTGGACAAACAAAAAGAGGAGAACTTGTGGCAACCATAAGTCTGTGTTCAGTAATGGAATAATAATGTCGTAGGAATTACAGCAACATGGTGGGACAAGCTTATCCTTCTGGAATGAGGTGTAGAGGTGTCCTAAACCCTTACAAGAAGTCAGGATGAGTTATACTCTACCTAAAAGGAGCAGCTCATATGAAAGAATTTTTTTATGAAATGGAACTGCCTTGAGAGCTTTTGAGTAGGGATCAGAGTGGATACAGATAGAGACAGCCCAATCAAAGCATGTAGGCAGAGAAGTGTTGAAACAACTAGAGGAAATATCCAGTTGAAAATAATGGTTCTCATGAGGGACTCTAACAACTTTGACACCTGCTAAAAGGGGAACATATTAGGAGGTAAATAGTCCAGGGGATCTCTGACAACAATTTTTTGTCAGTAGGGCTGGCAAAAATTATCAAAGAGAAGTAGTCTGGAGCTGCTACTCTCAACATAGGAACTGGTCAATACATTATTTTGCCTGAAGTCATTCCAAGAGGGTAGGATCTTTAGTAAAGTGAGTAAATATCCTTGGAAATTTCAATAAGCTTGTGAAGAACACAATCCTTAGCAGGGTTGTGAGTGACATTGCAATGAGGTGGGAGGGAGTGCTGCTAATATTCTGGAGGATAGGGATGCTATTCAGAGAAATCTCATTACATTAGGATGCTGGACCTGCAGGAACCTGGTCAAGATCAACAAATACAAAGTCCTGTGTGTGTGCATTTAAAACTCAAGTATAAAAAATCTGATGGGCTGGATAGCTGCTATGAAGAAATAGAATCAAAGGGTCCCAGTATATAACCTGACCATCAATCAGCACTTTTCCTGGAAACAAAGGTTAACTGCTTACTGAGCTAAACAGGAATATATACAGTAGGTCAAGGCGTGTAGTAATGCTTCTCATCTAACTTGAGCCTGACATTTTGGAATGTATGACAAAATCAGAATTTGGATGAGGACACAGCTTTTTTTGTTTGGCCCTGACAGTCTTTTGGCTTGCCCTCCACTTACATAATATTGAGGGGTTATCAGTGATGCATAGGAGGAAGAAAACCATGGAGCTGGAAACAACTAGAATCTGTTTGCAAATGCTTCAAAAAAAAGAAAAAAATATTTTATAAATAGTATTAGATTAATTAGTTAAGAGTTATAAAACCGAAGATGTTATTCACTGGACCTACAGGACTATAGTACAAAGTTTGGTGCTAGCAGTTACAATATGATGGTATCACTGATATTATTTCACAAAATATCTTGAAGATTGTTTTCAGTAAATTTTGTTGCCATAATTACAGAAGGACATTTAAGGTCAAAAGGAAAACAAAATTGAACTGAGAGGTTTGTCCTATGTCTTTCACTTTATAGCGCAATACAATTAAGGACATTTTTTATTGTATATTCTTGTGCAATGTGTTGACTAAGACTTAATTAGTTTAATGGAAAAAAAATACAAATTCTTAATTATTGGAATTAAGATTTCATTTGTTCTGATAGATTTTACCATGTGATTCAGTGTGGAAAAAAAGTGAAATAGAATAATTTTATTTGCCACTGGAAAATGAACTGCAGTTAGACAGTTCTCCTTTATATTTCACTCCCAGTCATTGCAAGCAAGTGGTTTGTACTACCTTTTAACAACCCCATTTGTATTTTCTATCACAGATGAAAAGTTATATAAAACTTGATCCAATAATATCTAATAAAACTTCCAGAAAAGAATTATGGACCTACCCATCCTTCAGGAAAAAGAATCATCCTGAGAATAATCTATCCAGTATGTAAAGACCAGAAGTCATCCATAATAAAATCATTATTCAATCATTTTCTTCCAGCATTACTAATAAAACAGGTAGAATCAATAATTTATGTAGATCTTAGCCATCCATTTGAAAAAAATACTTTTATTTTGGAATTTTTCATCAAAATAACATGGCTTCCAGAATAACTCATGCTGTCTTGTTACACTTTCTTTCAATAATTGCACCGTATCATTCCTATAGTTCACCCTCATAGATAGATTAAGATCCTTTCAGTGATCTGTAAAGCCTACTCTGTCACAATCAGGGTGCTTCTTGCTCCCCTCAAAGAAGGCCAGGTTACAATACTTTTAATACAAGTGTTACTGCTCTTTTCATGGTGTACATGTAGAGGTATAGTATGCATGTCAGCGTGTCCATAAATGTCATGCTCGCCTTGCCCCAGAGCGTTCAACCCCACAGCGTGATTCTTTTCTGCCTTTGTATGTGTGTAGTGAAGGCAACTATCTTCAGATTTAATTATGTAATTCCAGCAAAATTGTGTGCTTGAATTTGTTTTGTTAAAATTGAAATGAAGCACGTAGGCACAGTATATTCCAGATTATCATGATGTTTAACCCCTTTTATTAGCAGAGACATAAGTTTGCCAGTAGCAGCATATGCTGTGTATATTCAGTCTGCCCTTATGTTGTTTTGCTTTGGGAGACAGTGGACTGCAGGGTAGATTAAAGCCAACACTGTACATAAGGCTTTACTCTTTTTCCTTCTCCAAAGGCTAGTTTCTATTTGGATCTAGCAAATTACTTTGTTTGGTTCATTAGTTTCCATAAGGCATTTGGAACAGTTTTATTCCACCTGCTTGAAAGGAAAGTTGGTTTTTCTGGTTTTTTTTCTTTGGTTTGGTTTGGTTTTTTTTACCAATTCAACGCATCTCATTGCTCTGTAAATGTAAGTAGAACCCTATTTATAAAAATTTTTTAGTTTAATAGGACATAGGTACATTAAACTGGATATTATGCACTTTGTTTATTAATATTTAATTGAAATTGTTATGTGAATTTTTCAAAGAATATATATATGAATGGAATTTTAAGAAAAAATATTTTCTTTAAAGTAAAATTACTGGTTTTATCTATGTAAAATTCCAAATGAAACAATCACACTTCAGAGCAGAAACTGAATATTATTTAAAATTTTTCACTGTTTCTATCATATAGCAGTGAAAAAAAGGGTAACTCAGGATTCATCTTCATGCATTTTCTGTCATGTTTTTGTAGAAGAAGATCGACTGATACCTGTTAATAGTAAGAGAAATCGAAACACCAGAAATAACCACCAAACCATTTGTTTGCAAAAAGACAAATACCATACTGTGTCTAGCAAATAAGAACAATATCTCATTATTCGATCTCTACTCTTATGGTTTATTTCTTCTGACATAGAACATAAATATAACATTTTTATTAACTTAGTCATTCATCTTTTTGAAAGGCCTAATCAGTATTGGAAACTATGAAAAACTGTAAGAAGGTGTTGGGGAGAGGGAGGTGTCTCCTATTTTCTCTAGCTGCCCACAATTGCATAGATCAGCAGAGAAAAAGATAGCTGGGTTTACTTTTCTGTTCATTCTACATCAACTTCAGAAGCAGTACTTCTATAAAGAAAAAATCTGCTGAATTTAGCATACAATGTTATGCATTGTCACCCTCTAAGGCCCCAACAACTTGCTCGAGTGTTACGCATTGTCATCCACATGACATAAAATAGTTGTTTAGTCAGGAGATTTGGTTATAGCATAGCCATCTACAAGTTCTTGTTTCTTACTCCAAACAAACCATTTTATCAAAGAAACAGCTTTGCAGTAAGCTTCATCTTACTCTGAGAAAGGGGCACTGATGTTGTACTGTGGGGATGCCTGTTTCTCTTTTGAGTGTAAAATACATGTGGAATGGCTAATCAAGAAGTATGTTTAACTTTTCAGCATTTAAATTAGGTGACATAAGTCCCAACTGTAGTGTCTGAAGAAACATGAATGTTTTTAAGCAATCTAAAATAGCTTACCAACCCTCACATCTACACCCTGCAAGTACACCAAACTGTTAAATGGACAAGTGATAAAAGGCAGACTTTCATGTTCTTATCTTGCTGTACTTAGTCTTAGCAATGACCTAAAACCCTGAAAAAGATCATTTTCATGGTATTTTTAATCCTGGTAATTTCCCGCTACTTTTTCTAGATGTACATTAAATTTAGTAACATCTTCGTAATTGACTTTGTATGGAGGGCACACTAAAGAAAAGACTAGGTCATGAAGTCCTATCCTTGTGTCAATCTATGTATAATGAAATCACTCTTTCCACCCTGCCCATTTAGCAGACATGTTATCTGCCACATATCTAGCTCAAAATTAATTCAGAACTGTAAGTTACACTTTCACAATGTTAACTTCTAATATAAAACATGGCTTTTTCTTTTTTTTTTTTTTTTTTTTTT
>VWZU01009063.1:527649-561285 GCA_013397095.1 Sterrhoptilus dennistouni
TTTTTTAGAAACAGAAAACAATTTTTGCATTTTTGGAGGAACCTTCAAGTCATTCTATTTCAGTCATGGCATATTTAAATCTCAGCTTGATTAAAACTCTATTAATCATTATTAAAGATTTCTTCGTGCAAACAAAATAGCATTTAGCTCATTTAAGTTATAATTGTTCACTAATTGGGCAATGAGCAGTTCACAGAACTCTTAAATTAGCATATAAGTGCAAAAGATAAGTACATTACAAATAAAGTTTCTTGCAGCACAGTTTCAGTTGGGTTTAATATATACACCTCATAATATGAATGCTATAAAATTATATTGCTTGTAAGAAATGAGTTTCCATTAATTATAATTCAATTTCTTCTCAGTTCTTGCAATATGTTGTCAGAGGAGAAGGAAATTAAGCACATTTCCTTCTTTTCTATTTACGCTGTCTGTAAGTAGTACAGCCTACTACTCTTTCACATTTACACAAAGATTTTATCTTTATATGTTTTAAAATAAGATCATTTTACCCATGTAAAAAATAAAAAACATGACAGTTTTATTTTGGTAAAAAGTTCTTCTATCTGTATTTCTGGAAAATTAATATATTTTGCCATATTTTTATCAAATGCAGAAAACAAACAAAAAAGAAAAGGGTCACTGTATGGAAAATATATTGCAGGATTTTATGTGGAATACCTTTCTCCTTATGTATGAACTCTTTAAAGAGAACAGACCAAAACAAAAAGATGAAAGGCTGGGCCCTAAATTTGCCTGGTTAATTTAGTGGCCTTCTGTTAAGTAGTGACTGCATCGGTGGATATGGGAAGGGCTGTGGATGTCATCTACTTGGACTTATGCAAGGCCTTCAACACATATTCTTTCTGCTGAATTGCAGAGAGAAGGTTTTGATGGATGTAGTAATTGATGGGTAAGGAAATGGCTGGCTGGTTGTGTCCAGAGTTTCAGTCTACATCTCAATGTCCAAATGGAGATCAGTAACAAGTGGTGTCCCTCAGAGGTTCTTACCCTGATATCTTCATCAGTAATTTAGAGGAAGGGACTGCAAGTGTCCGGATGACACCAATCTGACTGGTGCAGCTGATTTGTTGGAGGGAAGAGGAGACATCCAGAAGAACCATGACAAGCTTGAGAAATGTACTTATGTGAGCACCAATGAGGTTCAACCAGGCAAACTGCAAGGCTCTGCACCTGAGTCAGAGCAATCCCTGGTATCAAATCAGACTGAGGGATCAGTGAATTGAATGCAGCTGTCCCAGTGTCTGAGGATACTGGTGGATGAAAATTGATCGTGTGCTGGTAAAGTGCCACTTGAGCTCAGAAAACCAGCAGTGTCCTGGGCTGCTCCAAAAGCAGTTATGTCCAGTAGATCAAGGGAGATGACTGTGCCTCTCTACTCTGCCCTTGTGAGACCTCAACCAGAGTGCTGCATCCAGCTCTGGGTACCCCAGCACAAGAGAAATGCGGACCTGTCAAAGAGGGTCCAGAGAAAAACCACAGAAATATCAGAGAGCTGGAATTTCTCCTATGAAGTCAGACTGAGAGAGCTGGGGATGCTCAGCCGAAGGCTCAGTGGAGACCTTATGGTGACCTTTCGGTGTTTAAAGGGAGCTTATAGGAAAGATGAGTACAGACTTTTTACGAGGGCATGTAGTGACAGGGACAATGGTTTTAAACTGAAAGAGGATGGATTTTGATTTGATGTAAGAAAAATTGTTTGCTATCAGAGTGATGAGATATTGAAACAGTTTTCTCAGAGAAGTTACCTATGACCCACCATTGGAAGTGTTCAAAGACACGTTGGACAGGGCTCTGAGAAATTTTTAACTAGTGAAAAATGTCCCTGACTATGGCAGGGAGGTTGGACTAGATGACCTTAAAATGTCCCTTTCAACTCAAACCATTTTATAATTTGGACATTAATGCTGGACATTACAGAATAGAAGACTACATGTGTTCCAGGTGCTTAAACTCACCTCTTAAGCTCTACAAATAATAGAGATCTAGTCAACAGTCATTGACCCACACTGATAATAATCAAAGGGTATATTTAAAAGAAATTAGAAGTCAGCTCCTACAGTGTCTATTTTTCATTTGATCTTGTCTAAGAGTGTGACACGCAAATGTAGGTATGCATGGCTTAAATGCAAATATACAAAACTGATGAAATGAGCCTATCAGCTCCCCTGTCCTCAGGCTTCTTCTGCCCATTATTAGTTCACTACTGCCAGAAGGGTGTGCATACTGCCTTGAAATAGGCATTTCTATAGGATCTGAGTATCTGTATGCCAAAGTAGAGAAATGGAATTTCCAACGTTTTGTCTTCCTTATAATTTTCCCAAACTGAGATTTAAATCAAACAAATTTTTTATAGGAAAAAATAAATTAAATATTCTATTTTCACTTTTTTCTTTTTCTTTTTGTTTTAATGCTTTGCATAGGATTAGTTTGAAAACCAGCAACAGCCTGCAAAAATTTTGTCTATTCAGGATGTTTCAACAAAATTTCATTTAAAAAAAGATTTGGTTTTATCTTGTGGACAGGCTAGAGGGATTTCAAAAAGAATAGAGGTAAAATGTATGAAAAGATAATCTGCCACACTTAAGCAGTGTTCTATTTCCATTGAAACAAGATATGTGATAGAAGGCTACATTGGGGAAAAAAAAAAAAAAAAAAAAAAAAAAAAAAAAAAAAAAAAAGTTCANAAAAAAGGAGTAAAAGAGAGTAGAAATGGACTAAGAAAAGTAAGGAGATGATAGACCACATATTACCCACAGGTTAAGAACTGTCAGATCAGTATTAGCAGCTGAAATGAAGTACAGGCAGGCATGAAGTCCTTCCAGCAGCCACCAGTGCCACAAGGCATCTCAAAAAGAAATCCACACTAACACTATGGCAGTTACTTTTTCCATTGACCTTGAACAAAATACACTAAGCTATTTGCACTCTCTGCCACAAGAGTGGTTTTTCAGAAAGATGGAAAAAATTACTTGTGACTTGCAGTATTGCAAATCAGGCAAAAGGAATACTAATGAAAAGTTTCATTACATTTAAAGACAATGGTAAACTTAATCAGTAGTCTTAATATGTTTTTCATCAAATTGTGCCTTCTATTTCCCCTTATGTCCTGTTAATACTGGGGGTGGAAGGAAGGAGAATAAATTCCAAATTCACTATTGCAATTATATTTTTTCCTGATGACATCATTATTAATCTTCAACAAAATTCTGAATGTTAAAAACAAATTAATAGTGTCCCAAAGGAATTAGACCAGACTTTAATCACTAGGCTCTGTGCTAATATATTTTTTAATTTTTGGTAGAACCATCAAAGAGCAATTGCTGAATTAGCATTATGTCATTGTCCCATTCTCACATTTTCTGGTGGACAATGTTCTGTCATATTAGCTACTAGTGCATGAAATAAAGTTTTCAGAACCTGGAGATCAAATGAGCAGGTTAAATACATTTTTTAATGTAATTAAAAAAATGCAAATATCCATACTACCACATAAATTGTCTGCATAAACTAATGTTGTTTTCCTTTGCTGCTTTTGATAATCAAAAGCAGAGAACAAACCCTGTTAAAGTCATGTCCCATAACTCATTGACTACACAGTGTTCAAAACATCCCAGTTATAGTGACTTGCCTACACACAGATTATTACATCTCTGGGGATTAAAAGTGCATGACTGTAGAATATTTAGAAATGTGATACAATCACCAGCTGGCAAAACATTTCTGTAACTGAGGTTAATGGGTAGTAATATTTTTATCTGACTTTAGATTTCCATTTAGGCAGATTCTCCAAACTTTTCTTAGGCCCCTCCTTCAGCGGCATCCCAGATTTTCCATTTCCACAGAACATTCCTTTCTCTTCCTCTTAATTTTTCACATTTTCAGAACAAAACAAAAAAACCCAAACAAGCAAGACCCCCTTGATAGTATTTCACCAATAATTGGAAGAGACAGCTATGCATCCACAGCATCCTTTCATATACTTTCAATAATTCCCATTTTCCTACAATTTACTTTCTTTTTTTTTTTTTCCAAATTGATGTGTAGGAAATAAAATTCCATTTAAATTCAGACTAGCAAATCTTATCAAACTGCAAAAATTGTGAGAAATTAAAAAAATAAGAAAGCAATAAAAATGAGAAACACTTCTCTTGCAGTACACGTTTTCTTCATCCATGTACTCTAACTTCATCCATATATCCTTATAGTTAGTGGAAAATAGGTAAAAACTCCATCAAACCAGTATGTACTGTAATCTTTACCAATAAATCTCAGAAGTCCATTGCAATTTATGTCAAGATAAATATGTTCAGCCACAAACAAAAGCCACAATATTTTTAGCTAGCCTCATCTATCAGCTATGGAAGAAACATCTAATTCTATAATATTATAAGATATTTGTCTCTAAAAGCATCAATACTATTCCACTTTTTACATAATGTTTTCAAAATACACAACTCTGATCTTGTTTTAGAGCAGAGCAGTCCTCATAATACTTGCAATAATCATAAATGATTTTGTATTGTCAACTCAAAACAAATGGCTATGTTTCCTATAGTTTTAAAAGTTCAGTGTGTTGATAATTTCTGTGATGTGCAGAAACTTAACAGTTTTGCATAGGATTTTTTGAACAATCTTATAATATTTTGCAAGCTGAAGTTAAATTTTCATTCAACTTAATTAATTGTGTCTGCATTTCAGCCTGAAGACAAACTGGAAAACCATTAAAAATTAATTTCAAATGTTTTTGTAAAAGAAAAATAGAATTGTGAATGGGTTTAATCTCTTCTGATTCAATAATGTAATTGAGAGGAGGTTCAGAAGTTTTCAAAACTCAATTTCCTCATTTTATTCCTGAATTTATATTTTCACAGTCATCTTATAAGGCATTTATCTGTTTTGTTTCTGGAAATATTCACAATGTTCCTCCACCACCAGATAGTAATTTAGGAATTGCCCCGGGGAATTAAAAAAAATAATTCTTTTTGCTAGAAAAACTCTTCAGTTTGGTTACTATTGGTTTTGTACTGAACCAAAGAAAAATTCTGTACTTTTGTGAAAAACTAAGAGTATCCTCATGTTTAAAGCAACGTGCTGAAGAGAACTATGATAAGACATTAGAAATATCTAATTTTATTTGAAATCTCTCCCCCCTCCAAGAACTTATGAGCATCTGTTTACCCAAACATGACTTTCAGTTTAGGAGGGACGTGTGTGTTTCCACCTTCCTCTGACCCTCCAAAACCAGGTACTTCTGAATATGATAACAAGGTTTGCATTAAATATTTAGAGAACTTCAAGTCTCAGCAGAAAGATTGAAGTTAAATGCCTTAAATTTAGATGGTGTTGGGAGACTCAGACACAAATATTCTTACTGAAATAAAATTTACTTCTCTCTTCAGAAATTTTTCTATTAATTTCAGTAGAAAGGTGTATGAGTACCATAATCAAATATTGAGGCATTTACACCATAAGAATTAATCCATACGCCAAAAGAATTTTCCATAATAATTAGTTCCTTACGTCATCTTGCTCTTTGCCTTCATTGCTGGTCCTTGCTTCATATTGTGTTCTGCACTTCATCTACGGCAGATTGAGACACAAGTTCTTCCTATAGTATATAAATATTAAAATTCAGCTTTAGGCTCATGCATGAATAATACAAGAAAATTATGAAAGAAGCCCCTGGACATGGCTCAACAGATGAGGTAATAACTTGAGTTCTCGGGAAACAAAGAAATTGTACTTCAAGAGAAAATTATTTTTTGCTAATAAAAAAAATCACTGCAGCTGAACATTGTTTTACAATTTTATCTATTAGCGAAAAGGCCTATCTGCACATTTTTATTTAAAAAGTTTCGCAAAAGTGAGAAAGAAAGGTAGGTGTGAAAGGGATCATTGTCTCATATTTCAAAGTGAACTCTACACAGTGTAACTATATTTCACCTTATTTCATCACTTTTTCTTTTAAATAAATACTTTTTATCACTAATTATATATGGAATTTTCAGCACAGTGAATACTTGTAATGCTGATGGTAGGAAGGCACAAGGGAGTTGACTCAGAATATGGAGGCAATGAGCTGTCAAAAATGGTGCTAAGTCACGTGTCAGAACCACAGTTATCTTCTTGCTGTGCATTAAAAAGAAAGAGATCTTCCTCATTTCTTCTACTGCCAAAATAGAACAGTGTTGAAAAACCACTTTCCAAGAGAGCATTGTGGGAACAAATGAGATTTTTGTCTGTATGAAAAAATATTTATTTATACTGTACGCTACTTTATGGCACTCGTGGAAATTTTGTCTTGCATTTGAGAGTGCTGTTGAAAAGAAAGTAGACTTGACAAAGACACTCTTCTCCTGTAGTTCATGCGCTGTTAAATTTTATCCTAAGTGTAATTTTTATTTTGTACCTTTATTTCCTTAACCTTGTTATGACAAAAATAAAAGATTCCTACAACATAAAGAAAAAGTGAGAGATTCTTGACATGACCAGGGGACCTACTTACAGTAAGGAGCAGATTTATAGCCAAAACTAAAGAAGTGGAGAGAAAAATATTTTCCTAGGGTCTTGGTAAAGACTATGCAGAAAATTGAAGTTACTGTACTAAGAAATAAAACTGTAATTCTATCATGAAAAATCTTAGAAAGAAAAAAAGCTATGAAACTAACAATCTTAAAGTAACAGAATATGTTGGGGAAAAAAATAAAAATGCCATAATTAAAATAAAATTTTCTTTTGAACTAAAATGTTGGATCTCCTTTTTTATTATTTTTTTAAATTTTATTTTATACTTTAATTCAGTAAAGCTATCATGAGGCTCATCTTAATTTAGATTAAATCTGAAATATTTTCCTGGTTCTTATTTGAATGTATTTAATTTAGTAAGCTATTTTAAATGCTGCTTACTTATCTCTGCAGTTGTGGTGCAGTAAAACTGCTTAAGTGTGCTGATGACTAAAACAAATAAAGATTCAGAGATCACTAAATTCTATATATTGCTATTGTGGTTCTGATATATAGTTCCTTCATTATTTTGTTTTAGCATTTCCTAAATAGCTACTGAATTATGATAAACCAGTCAAAAATTTGAGATTGATAGATTTGATAGTTGCTTACCATAAAGATTTGAGAGAAACATCCCTGCTCTCCATCTCAAGGTTTTAAAGCAATTTTTTTCTTTAATTTCTATTTTCTTAAGAAAAATGTCTCTATAGGTATCAAACAAGATAAGAACACCTTCTATCACCTCAGTGTATAAGGTTACTGACTATCTGAAATGGATATCAGTCATGTTTCTGCTTTGTTTGAGATATTTACTTTCACCCTGAGGGCTCTTCACTCATGTAGAATGAATTTCTGTTGAGTCAATATATTTCTCACCCCAAGGAAGCAAAAATGACATGTGTCTTCCAAAATTAAACTTTCCCCATATTATAACCCGATGAAAAAAGCTGCAGGTTGAACAGTACATAAGTTTTATAATTCCTTAGCAGACCCAAAGTCTTGAAAAATATTTGAAAGAAACAGACAGAAATCACAGTTACTAGGGTTTCCATTGAAGAATGGCTTTGATAATACGTCAGAACAGCAAAATAGAACTTTGAACCTGTTCTTAAAGAATAAGTCTTTTAGTTAACCACAGACTTGTTGCAAAGCCACTCTTGCAAAAAAAGGATTTCTGACACACCAAACTAGTAATCTTGGTTTAAATATGGGCTGCTCAAGAGGCATATTTTGCAGACCACCTGTGGGGAAGGAACAGTCGCTTCAGCTTTCTGTTTTGTTTCAGGCAGTATAAATAGACAGTTAAAGCTCTGCAGTCATGCTGTATCACTCCAAGACATCTTTTTAGCATCTCCTGCTGAGAGATTGCTGTTGTTCTCCTTTGGATGCTTTTTCTGTCTTCTTGGACAGTTGAAACATAGAATAAGGACTTTACAATTAGAAAATTGTAAAGCAGGTATGTTTTATTTCCAGCTGGGACACATGGGGAGATATCTCCTCCAAACCATGTGTACCTGGTCAAGACAAGGTCCAGGTTTAAATACACATCCCACAAACCTCCCCATCCACCCATTCTTCGCCCTCTCTCACCTTGTATTCTAATTAGCTGTCATGCCTCCTGTAGGTCATGAGATGGGGTCTTGGGAGGAAAGCCGATATCTTCCTCAGGTTGGTCTTCACTTCTGGGCAGGCATGATGGAGGCTTGGCTATTTTTCAGGTCACTTTGCTCTTGCCAAAGATGAGGAGGTTGATTTTGATAAATTTATATATATATATNATCACAGTGCTCATCTTGAGAAGACTGAAAGCCTCCATTCATTCCTTTCCTTCCTTGTGAATTGTTTTGGTACACTATTGCTGGCTTCACTGTCATGTTCTTTGCTCTCCTTCGAAATGTCTTTCTTATACAAGAAATACAGTACAAAATAATACTGTTAAGTTCCAGTTGTTAGGAAATGCCTCTGCCTGAATTGAGGTGCAAATGAGACCATATGATGAAGTCAATGGTACAGATTTTATTATTATGTTGCAAATTTCTCTCTTCTGTACATATCTGAAGTTCCTGCTGTGGTGGCTTATCTCATGGCAAATTTCTTCTGTGGCCTTGACAGTGTTTTGAGACAGGCAACTGCATTTTTTAATAAATTACAAATACTCAGTGAACTGAAAATTTGTATTTTTTCCACTAAAAGGCTTCTTTAAAATGATGAAGTTCCTATTTATGATTTCATAATTTGGGCTGTAAATGGAAAAGGAATACAAAAAGTGGTTTGAAATTAAATGCATTATGGAGCTGTTAAAAATTATTTTATCTTTCATGAGTGTTTATTCTTGACAGTGAAACTTCAAACTAAAATAAGAAGTATAATAATACTATATTTTGTTTAATTATTAGTCCCCTTTATTTTTCATTCTTCTTTTCTAGTTGTTTTCTGGCTGTTTTTGTTCTTACTTGTTTTGTTTGTTTCTTTTTCCTACTTTCCACAGTCAATATTGAAGTATAAAAAAGTATAATGAAGGGAAACTGGAGAAACACCCCAAAACCTTTTAACAAAACTTAATATTAACATTTTTTAGAGAGAATGGAAAATTTGGGTATAGATGTTAATTTACTCAGAAGATATATTTGTGAAACTTTTGTTCATTTTAACATGATTTATAAAGCAACCTTCAAAACAGATATTTCAATTAACTTTAAAATGCTAATTAATCATGTTAAACATGTTTCAAGGTAAATTGGCTGAACCACCTAGTAAGGAGGCTGCAAAGATTTTTCAGAATACTAGGGGCAGCAAAGGAACAAATAGAACCAATAACTTTGCAGTTAATTATCATATCCAAGCAAAATATACAGAAAGAAGAATAAGTAAGAGAAGAAAGGAATGCACAGGGGAGAATCAAAGGATGAAGATTAGATCTAGTGAGTTGACTTAGTATGAGGAAAGGACTTAATGACAAGTAATTGAAAATTATGAAGGATGCAGGGACAAATATTCCATTCGTTCTTTGCTCTAACAATTTCTAGAGGAGACGATTTTAGAAGGGTGACTTAGTTGCAGTAGTTGAGCAAAACAGCTTCTCTTATTAAAATGAAGAAAAATCTATGCCTCTTGACTAATTTAAAATGGCACATACACACGTGCCGATAAAAGTATAAAATGGTTAATATGAGAAAACAACTTTTGATTACCTTCTTGAACATTCAATTGCTCTCAAAAGACCATGAGAATTTATTTATTGATACATTTATAATTTTTAATAGGGTTTTTTTTAAAAATCAGAAAGTCTGCAGAGAAAATTGCTAAAAATATTGTACTGTAAGCAACAAACAAATTAATCAGTTTGCTTTTTATGAAGACTAATTTCAGGTAAAACTTACTATACTGAGATTTTTTTTTAAAAAAATACAACAGTAATCAGTTCAAAGAATTAATGCCATAATCTATCCTGGAAGAAATGGCTTTTATTGATGTAAATGTGAAATTTTCATTAGTTAATTTTATTTAACAGGAAGTGTGAGGTAGATAAAAAGAAATAGGAAACACCTGTCGTGGGGGGGAGCAAGAGCAGAAGATAATCAGCTGGACCTAGATGAGGTGTAAGGTCCCTCCCAGTTCAAAGCCTTCTGTGATTCCAGCTGTATGGACTCCAGAAGAGATGTCCACAGCTGCTTTCTGCTGAGCAAGCCCTCGGCAAGGACAGGGAAGTGGAGGGTTCAAGGTTTTAGCCACAGGGTCACCTGGAAGTTCCCTTCTGCTGGATTTTTGTGTGCAAAATAAATGTGAAAATGGTGAAAAGAGCTTTTACAGCACTTTTACAGCCACATAGATACTCTGAAGGAGCAATGGTTCTTCCTTTCCATGCCAAACACAGGCTTGCTTTTTAACACTGCCTGACTTCCTGGCCATCATCAGTGTCAGAGCATGCCTGCGATGGCTTTGCCATCTGGGCTGCACAGCCCTGGTGCAAAGGTGTTTCCACTACAGTCCTTTATGAGCCAGGCTCAATGTGTGGCTTTAGTGTGGCTTTAGTGTGCCTTTAGAGAGAAGAGACAGCTCTGACCTCCCAGCCCAGATGGGAGCTCACACGCTGGTGTCAGTGGCTCTGCAGTCGCTCCTCGCAGGTTACTCATTGGGACTTGAGTTTGAAAATGCATCAATACCTCTGAGAGATAAGAAATGAAATCTGTAGACTCTTTTCTTATGCCTTACAAATTTTATGAGAAAAGATACAAAATCTTAAGGAATTTGAACAGTGTTCTTTCTTTGGTAGTTTCCTGGGAATATAAAGTATCATAATTACAACATATTTTATATTTGTGGGTTTATATCATATATTGTAATATAAATATACAATATGTAATAAATGTAAATTATTTGCTAATTTTACTTATTCATAATTTCTTTTCTTCATCTGTGTGTTTTTAAATTTTTATCCTTATTACTATTCTTCTTCTATGTATTTTTGATTTTTTCTTCTTTATTGTTGTCTTCTTCATTGTCTTCTTCATCTTATTGTTTGTGAACCCCAGCTCCCATTTGTTTTGGCAGAAGTGTGTGTTGCAGTACTGCAGGGAGGTTCTGGCAGCAATCCCTGCTGTTGGTGCCCTGGCTGTGGTACTCCTCCAGCTGTGTCTGCAGGAGGAGGGACGGGGACACAGGAACAGTGTGGGCAGCATCTGCAGAGCCAGCCTGAAGTGGGAGGGACACTTCTTGGGGCAGCTGGCTGCCCTCTGAGGGCCTGGGCACCCAGCTGGCTGGGCAAGGGGATGGTTTGGAGGGCTGTGCAGGGCAGGGGTTGGGCTCTCTTCCCTTTTGGCTGCAACTATTGCTGCCATTTCTACAACCATCCATTGCTCCAGGGCATACTGTTCCTCAATGCCTGGACCTCTAGCAGAGTGTTGCCCAAGATCTCACCAGTGATGTTCTGGTCCGTGTGCAGTGGACCCTGGCCAGGCTGTTGCATGGGGCAGTGCAACAGGAGTCTGTGTCCCTATGGATGTCAACTCCTCACTGAGGAGAGAAAAACCTGCTGCATTTTCCTCCTCTAGAGTGAGATGCTTTTGGGCTCCTCCTCAGCAATTCTGGCTGGGGGCAGCAGCTGCTGGCTCAGTGTCTGTGGGACTTTCTGGGGCAGGAGAGGATATGGGCAGTGCATGTGCTGCCTCTGCTGCCACCTCTGTGCCTACACTGTTGAGAGAGCTAGGCCCCTCCTGGGGACAAGTCTGGGGCTCCTGATTGCTCATTTGGCACAAGGGGCTGTCCCAGATCTTGGAGCTGATGTCAAGTCCCCTTTGGGACAGCTGCTCATACCCTTATCCCATTGGGACAGCTTTTTGTCACTCAGATCTTCTAATTGAGGCAGCTCTTGGACTCTGTAGTCTGGTTCTTGGAACAGTTCCTTGTCACTGCTATCTCTCACTTGGGACAATTCTGGCTCTCCTGTCTTCACACTGGGAGATTTTCAAGTGCATATCTTCCCATGGTGAGAGTGCTTGGTACCTCTCAACTTCCCACTGGGACAGCTTTTGGACTTCTTCCCACTTGGAATCTTCTGGGACTCTCATATCTCTCCATAGTGACAGCTCCCAGAATCTCTCATCTTCTCATTCACAGTCCTGCTGCCCTCTCACACTGTCTTCCCATTGGTACACCTCTATCATATTTTTTTCCATTCATGCTGTTCTTGGCATGTTTCATTGTCTTTTCCCCACTCATACAGCTCCTGGACTCTGACTGTTTCTTTTCATTGGTACAACTTTTGGAGTGTCCCATCTCTTCACTGGGAAAATTCTTGGACTCTCACATGTACCTGTCGTTGGTACAGGTCTCAGCTTCTCCTAGCTGCCCATTGGGAAATTTCTTAGAGTCTCACAACTTCTTCCCATTGGTATTCTCTCACACTGTCATATCTTCTCCCCATTGGGAAAACTCTTGGTCCATGTGACAAAGGGCCATTCTTGGTACCCTTACAACAATGGAGCAGGCAAGAACTGGTACAGAAACTTCTGGACTCGTAGCCCCTGCTATGCCCAGTGCCCTGAGAGGCTTTGGACAGGCTTCTATAACACTCTGTGACCCTGCTGATGGTACCTTCAGAGACTCTGGAGCTTTTTCTGCCTCCGGAGAGAGGTTGGGGGGCTGCTCGTCCTCAGAAGTTCCAGCTGGGGCAGCAGCTGCCAGTTTATCATCGTTGGGACTCCCAGGGGCAGGAAAGGCCCTGGAGAGGGCACAGGCTTCCGATACTTGGAATTTGATCAACGATATATTAAATCACATTAATATGTGTATATTTCCACAAGTACCCTTGAATTGTATGGCTGCAGAACAAGCAAGGTATTAAAGCAGGAAGCACTTTTGACATTCTCCTTCGAAATTCTCTAATTAGAGTTAAGCATGTAAGATCATCAGACTAGAAATACTGTAGAAGCATGACTTTAATCTCGTTGTTGGGTCACTTGTACAATGGCATGGAGGAATCATCAGCCAAAAGCCTGGAGGCACTCACCAAGTGTTCTTCATGTTTGTAATCCAAGAGGAGGAAATCAATTTTTGTCGGCTTTCGATTGTAATCTGATTTTAATGTCATTTTAATAAATGGGTTTACTGCAGAGTTAAGCTAGTGTCACAAGATTTTACCCATATTTTATAAATGTGCTGTGTTCATGATTTTAATGCATACTAAGTGGCATTTATAAAGCAATTAGTGTATTAGCATACAATACAAAATATTTTCTAATAGGACTTGTTAGTGAAATGTCAACAAACACCAGTCCAAGAGAATGATAGAAACAAAAAGGAAACACTTGACAATATTGTGGTTGATATTAAATGTTGTAATCACAAAAATGCTATGTATCTTGCTGTATTTAAGTAGTATTACTGGATTTCTATGAGGAGGGAGTTGTCTGTTTATTTCACCCTGTACTTTCTAATAATTTCCTAATTTAAAATTAAAATATTTTCTCTAAATATGAAAAAAAAGCTTTGTAAGAAAAATCTAATACATTGCCTCTGTTGAGGCAAATAAGACTAAAACTAAGAATACATGATCTTGTAAATCATTAGGGGAAAACAAACAAGCAAACAAACAAACAAAAAATCATCACCCAAACAACAAATGTCAGGGGTATCCCAAAATACTATTGTATTCCATATATCTCTGTCCCCAAAAATTGTTGCTGTCTCTTTCAGACTTGTCATGGCTGGAACCAGAATTGTGGGGCAGTCAGAAATTGCTGATCTCCTGAAAAAGTGAGGGCAGCCAGGCTGGTTTCCTCCTTTACCTGGCATGTTTGCTGAAGGTGGAGATTCTGCTTTGGGAAAATGGTTTGTAGTGAACTTTGCAAACTCTATTGTCAGTGAAGTTTGACCCAGTCCCTTGGGCCGTGTCACCCCGTGTGAGATCAACAGACAGGTTTTGGCACCCCTGAAATAAATGCAGTGTGGAGCACATCAGCACCAACACCAATGGAGTCCCTTCAGGCTGGATTCTTTTCAGCAGCCAAGCTCTTTCCTTTTACCTGTGCAAACTGCAAAGGACTGACAGGAACTCACTCCTGAATGCTTACTCCTACCACAGAGAGAAAATTTTCTAACTTTGTTGTACTGCTAGTGACAGAAGTACTCCTGACCATAGTGGCAGTGCTATTTATGGCAAATATACTTACAGTTTTAAAGCATTACTCCCTTAGAACATGTCACCTGCCATCATGCAGTGAAATCAGTGGTATTTCTGAAATGCTGAATTATCAGGTACAACAAGAGGTATCACCACAAATGTTTAGAATAATTGGGCAACAGTATCCACACCAGTGTAAAAATTAGAAAAGAGCAGTACTAACTTGATTATTCTATTCTTTGTCCCCATTACTGTTTTTTCCAGAGGTTGCTCAGCTGTTTCTCCAATACAGTAAATTACATCATAACAACATACCTTCTGATACCTTCAGTGACCTCATTGATTCTAATAAAATATGAAGCCATAAAAGGCCATAGTGGAGACTATGAACATGTTTGGTCTGGTTTTCTTCTTTTTCAGACCTCCCTGTGCTGGTAAGTACAGAGTCAAAAGCCTTGTGGTGAAAGGGACCTTTACAACTTGAGTATAAAAAATATGATCTCAATCTGTCAGGCGTATCTAAACAGAACTAAAACTAGTTAACTCAACTTGCCACCTCCCACAAGTCCAGCTTTGTTATGTATCTGTCACTGCAAGTAAGACTTTATTTCTGAGCCATGTACTGATTTATGCAGCTCTATGACTAGATGTTCATATTATGCATATACAGAATAAGGTATTATACTAAAGGATTTACATTTTAAATCTATTTTTAATATTTTTAATACTCTCAGTAATATGTGTTTAAGATCTAGTTTCCAAACTTTTATTTTAAATACATTTTTATTATTCTGACATAGGCTGTGTGTTGCAGCAATAGATCTTTTACTGCGGTAAAGATCAGAATTCCTTATGAGAAGAAATTCTTTCAATTTTACAAATAAGAAGAATGAATCAAGATCCATATCTAAAGGTTCCTTGAGAAGCTCCATACTAACACAAAATGGTTTTTTTAAATCCAGTTGTGCAAATAGGTTTCTAAGAGAAATACAAGGAAAATATTGTGTTTGGAATTCAGACATCTCTATTATTCTACAAGTAAGAATTAAGGAAGTTTTTATGTGGCTTATAACTGATTTTGCCACAGAAGATAAAAAAAAAATAGCAGGTTCCTCAGGACTACAATTTTTCCTAAAATTTTCCTCTGAACAGAAGTCATTTCCTGAACTGTAAATAAACTATGATATGCAAATCAAAACCCCAGACTGAGAGGATGATGAGTGCTTTCCCCCTGAATTTCTAACTGTGGGCTTGTTTAACTCTTAATAGAAAACTGATATTTTCTGCTTCTGCTCTCTATTATCTCATAACAGAAACAAAAAAGACATCTGCATATAGAATTTCTCCCTATGAGGATAACACTTATCAACACCAAAAATATATACTTACCTGTGACTCCTTAGAGCAGTAGTAATGTACGCCTGAGTCCAGCACTATATCTAAGGTGCATACAATAGGACACATTCTATAATGAAAAGCTTTAAAAGCTTGACTTACAGTTCTTATACTACTGAAACTTGTCTTTAATTAGCAGGTACAATTCTACAGACAGAAGTACATCTGCATTGGAAAATGACATCCCTCCATGAGATTCATCTTTTAACTGCCAAAATGCAGCACAAGGTAAATTTCAGCATGGTTTTTCATTAATTTAGATCAGAACTAAGAGCACTTTTACACAAGCAATTTCATTTTTTATGGCAGTTACGTGAAAGTTACTGCTTCTAATATACTCCATTTAAAATTTATGTGATTTTTTTTGTTTTCATGGATTGATTATCTGTCCTTTTCTTGTTAACAAAAGGAAACTGACTGGTTAAGTTTGATTAAATCTATTCAAACTATTGCCTCTGCCAAACCACACGTCTTGACATCCAACTGGACAAGAATAAATGTTTTCATTACAAACTGAAAGGCAAAAATCCATATCATATTATAAATCTCATAAAGATATGACAATCAAGTGAAAAGTGAAGTATAGCAAAGGAAATGTAGCAGTCCTGAAATCCAGACAACCGGGATATGCAGATGTGTTAAGTCCTTCTAAAATTAATAAGAACCTGTTGTAAAAAAAAAAAAAAATTGCATTCATTTGGATGTATTCGATTTCTTTTTAATTGTGTCAGCACAACTAAAATGTACTTTTGTTATCATTACAAAAAAATTAAGATATAATTATTATATAATTTCTCATTTAGGCATGTCTCAGTCAAATTCTACAGTTTAAGAATTACGTTCTATATATTAGATATATCTATCTAAAAAATACAGCTGTATCAAACACAGCTGTATCAAACAAACAAAAAAATTTACACTATTTTAAGCTCTGCCTTTTTTTCATTTACAATGGATCCACTTTGAATTACTGAAGATTTAGGTTCTGACAGTACTCACAGTTTTGAATTTTCTATTCAGGGTCTGGTGCCCGATAAAATTGTGAATTGTTTGACATTTCTACTTCACAGACTCACAGAAAAAGTGGAGTTGGAAGGGACCTTCAAGGAACATTGAGTTCAGCTCCTGGGCCTACACAACACCATCCCCAAGAGTTGCACCATGTGCTCTGGTGTATTGCTCTTGTCCTTTCTTGTCCTGCTCTTGGTGAAAGCTCTTGTCCTTCCTATTAAGTGTAACTTGTTTGGTTAAGGTGAACTCAGTGAAAACATCGATCTCCTTTAGAACAGTATGAAAAATTATTATACCGGTGCTAGAATGTTACTATGAAGATAGCATATTATAACTGCACGCTATAATATAACTGTAATGGCTCTATAAAGCACCGCTAGCAGGCACAACTGGAAGGATCACTCATGCCACAGCCGTAACTTCATTTTCTGTGCAAGGATATCTGGAGATAGTGGTCATAATAGAAGTGTAACATGAAAATTTTCCCACCTTATATAGGATTCCATCTATGATCAGTTGCAGCCACATCCCTTAATATAATGCCACATAGCCAACACAATACCTGACCCTGTATTTTTCCAATGTCCCTAAATTTCTTCTACTTTTATTGTTTTTAGATCTTTGACTGCCACTAATTTAGAGTGGAAATCTTTTCTAATTTTACACTGTGGTTCTGACATTTTGCATTTTTTCTACCATTATTCAAATAAGTAGACTTAATAATTCCGACATAATGTTCTGATCTAAGAAATGTAGTTTTTCTCCCAATTACACTAGATTCATATTTCTATCAAAATCAGTAGAGTTTAAAAATATGAAAAGATTTAAATAATTAGAATCTTAACCACTATGAAAAAAAACCTGGATCATTTTATGCACATTATAAAACTTGGGTAAGTATATAAAAGGATCCAGGCTATGAAATTGTTAGTGGTTTGGGCCTGAAGTTCCTAACATGCACTGTTTTTGTAATCCTTAATATACATCATCAGTCATAGGAGGAAAAAGAGTAGCCAATTTTACAACTAGACAACTATAAATTGTTAAAACATATTTTGTGGATTCTGAATGGGGAGGTAAGAGATGGTGAATTCTCATGCTATTTACTGCTCAGTGTGCTCCCCAAGAAATAATGATCAAATCCTCATACAGACTGCTGGGGAGAGAATTTCTACATGACTAGAACCCAGCACTTCATGACATTAAACTGCAGGTCATTCACATGCTATTGTCCATGATGGCTTTGAAATCTAGGTCTAATGAAAAGGCTTGCTTCTTTTATTCTTGGCTACGCCTTCTCTAGAGTAAAGATTCACTGTTCTGTGCCCTGAACTGCTTTTGTAACCCCGTTTATTTATTGATTATCTTCTCTTCTGTAAAATCAAGCTTGTTAACTTCAGCCCTGGAAAAGTGTTGACACTTGCATAAAAGCATCTGCCCGGATTTCCTGTCCGGTCTTGGGTATCTGCACCATAGTTTTCCAATTCTATTTTTAGAACATTTCAACATGACAAGTCTAGGAGTTTGAAAGTGTATTTTCACATCTTTGATTTGATTTGCCTTTTTTCACTGTATCAATTTAAAATTCTATCCAAGTGGATTCAGGTTCAGCATTTAAAACATTTTGGATTTGTTTATGTTTTTTTAATTTTAACAATTTTATAGGTGTTTTATGTGAAATGTAAGGAGGCTTTACTACCTAAAATATCAAAATATTCTTTGATAAGGTATAAAAAAAAATTAGCACTGAAAATGAAAAATATACACAAAATGTTTAAATCTGTCTTTATAAATGTTCTTTTGTAACAGGTATTGCATAATTTAACTGAACAATATTGAAATTGAAAAGTGATTATAAGTAAAAATCATATTTCCTACCAGGGCCAGCAGCTAGAAAATCCTAGTCTTGTGAAATGAAGCTGATCATTCTTGATATATCTCTATTTTCTTATCATCATCTATGATATTAAAAAAATCACTTCCTGTGTCTGAGATCTGGGTAAATATTTTGCCTTAGTTTTGTTTCTGGAATGGAAATCCAATGCTTTTCCCAGCATTCTGTCTCATCTTGTATATCCTTGTCCTAATTATGATCTTCAGTACTTGCATTTTTACCAGGGGGAAATATTGTACAAAAATTCAAGAGCCTTTGTACTCTTGAAATGTACTGATCAGCCTTATAAAATCCTTATCTGTACTCCATTCTAATTTAGAAATACACCAAGCCTCCTGTATAAGTCAAATATTGTTCAAGTAGTATGTATTGTTCATGAGGTAGGTATTTTCGTAACTTAGCTGAGCATGTGCAAATCAGCCTGTTACTCCTTTTTTATTCACATATTCATCAAATTCCTACATTACTTATAAGAGAGTATCTTGTCTGGATACATGTTGTCAGCTCACAGAAGAATTAAATAGCAGTTCCCTGCAGAGATGGCTTTGTGAGTGTTTTTGATATTCTGCAGGAAAATAAGTGGCACTGTTGTACTTGAAGTACAGTTCATGCTGCGTTGCTTTAGCAGATTAGTACTGAGCTCTTGCTTTGCAATGGAGTTTACATCTTGATTGAGTATATAGGCTGAAGATTTTATTGTAAACATATATCTTACCTGTGTGGAAATAAACCTTACTTCTGTCTTTCGTGTGTTCTCAGAGCATAACTGAACACCGATCTCATTCATGGTTTTGAGCTCATTCTTCATTTTAGATGAATGAGAAGAGCAGCAAGCTTTCTATACATCCCATTATGTATTTAATATTTTCTCTTTTTTCCTCTCTTTCTTGCTTCTTCCTCGTGTCAAGTAGTAGGGAAAGACTTAAAACCATGACATTGCACATCCACATTTACATGCATCTACATATCTGCTTCATATATAATTGCTGAATCCTTTCTAGTCAGAGGAAAGAAAAAAAGACACTTCTAGGCCATAAGCATTCATCTGACATATTTTATAACTCTGCTTTATAGTGAGGTTATTTCAGTTCTTTATGCTTACTAAGAAAAAAAAAATTAATCTGATCTAATGAAGGATAAATATAGCGTAAATCAAAACCTTTTCACTTTTGAGTAAGCAAAGATTTAGGAATAATTTTGAGACCTAGACATAGGATCCTAGGCTGAACTATGTGAAATCTATGCATTTGTGTGTAGAAAATGGAACAGTGATGGAATGGAGGAAAAATAAGTCAAAAATGTTACTAGTTATGAAGCAGAATATTACCGTAAAATTTTGGGAGATGCTATGTGTTTATTTTTCTGCATAGCAAGCATTTCCATCATGAAAGGCAATTGCATGGGTCACATTGTTTAAAATGCAGTGAAGCATGCAGATAAACATCTGCCCTGTGACAGAGCAGTACCGAATACTAATGTGGTTAATGATCTCTTTTCTTTAAAAAAATATCCCAAAGAAAAACTGTGTTAAGTGTGTACAGTGATGGTAAAGTCTATTCTCATCTGTGCTTTATTTCTAGAAGCAAGCCACCATTCGTTTCTTTTTAGTATGTATTTATATGAATTATGTATGCTAGGTGGTTTTTATTGTTTTGTAGCAAAAGAAAGTTTAAAAGACTTTTAGTCATGCCTGAAAAAATAAGAAAAAAACTAAAATTGTGTGCCACTTCCCGTTTATTCATATGCTTTTGTCTGTCCATCTCCTCAGTGGACATAACTTTATATAACAGAAATATAAGTGCCTAAAGCAGCTTTTAAGTTCTGAAGTCAAAGCAATGAGAGTCATTAGCATAATTAGTTCCATAGACCAACATAACTCAAGAACAAAGATCTCTCTAAAATTTTCACTTTTCTTAGAAAACCCAAAAATTCAAGAAAATATTGGTTTTATAATTTGGAGTTGAAAGAAGCAAGAGGGAAAGATATAAGGTATTATAACTAATCACTTATGTGGAAGATTCTACTAGAAACTTTTAAAAAGTTATTTAACACATTTTTTGTTAATGTAAACCAGGTGGGCAATTTGAAGAAATAAATTTTGACAGTCATAACAAAAATTAAGATGTGCATGTACATAGTCAAATTAATACAAAATCAGAAATTGACTCATATATGTTGAAGGCAGTTAGATTCCATTCCTCTTTAGACATCTACAGTGATTTCATATCTAAGATAAACAATTTTTATTTCCTCCATAGCCAATGCAGAAATATTTTTTTTCTCGATTTTGCAGTTTTTTATTAGAAAAAGTTTATTTTTTTTCTGAGAAAATATAGTGAGACATTACTTTTCCAATGGCAGTGAACATAGATTAGTGCTCTCTGGTCCTTATTTGTCCAGGATTTCCACATTATCAATAAATTCACAGAAAGTCATCAAAAGCATGTTTTTATTTTATGATTTTTGTAAAATCTCAGGAAGGGATGACATTATTCAATAACTCTGAACAGTACCCTGCAGTGCTAAAAGCCAGGTATCGTGGTAGATGTTGTTAAGTTGAATTTCCGTTCCCTCAGCTCTTCACCATTGTCCATCATTCCTTCCATTCCTTCACCTTCACCATTTAAATAAAATCAAGAGGGCTCCATTGGCATATTGGAGAGAATGACTTGAATGATAATCTACAACTTATTGACATCATATGCACTAATTCTAAATTTTTTATCTTTTTTTTTTCTTCATTCAAATGTAAGGAGGAAAATTTTGACAAGGCCTACATGATTTGTTGCATAGGTTTTTGGGGGTTTTTTTAATCAAAAGCCATCAGTTCTAAAAATAGAAAATTTGATTATTGATCCTTGGTATTTTATACTTGAAATTGATTCATTAGCTCATCAAGTAGTATGATAATTCCAAAAGCCAGTGACATGAACTATTAACTGTCTTCTGAATATTGGCACCATTACTCCATACTGCTTCCTGGCTACAGCAATTGAGACTAACATCAGAGTTCTCTTCAAAAAGAGAAAAATGAAAAATGAATCTGCAGTTAATTTGGGATTTTCTAAGCCAATAAACATAACATATTTGACTCAAATACAAAACCCCAGAATTGTGCACACGCTATTTTTTGAATATTTTTTACTGAATATTTTTTACATCATGATAGTTAAGTATTTTCAAAGAAAGTATACACTGAAAATGCTGCTTATCTGACAGCTTTCTGTCGTAAACACTAAAATGATTAGATTACTTACATATGCATTATTCCTACAGAAATCTTTTCACTAAAACCTTCAAAAAACAGCATCTAAAGATACTTCATTTTTGTAATAGCTTCTTTGCATCTGATTGTCTTTACTTCATAATACACAAACATTTTATTATTCAGATTTTTTTTTTTAGTTCTTTGTTCTGCTTTTTTTTTCAATATATTTAAGTACCAAGGTCAATTCTTTCACGGTCCCTGTCTATACTGCCTACTGTCTTGGTTTCTCACATATTTTTATTCCTAGCCTTCTTCATGCTATGCAGAAGATCAGTACTGCTTATCTTCATCCCTGTCTTTTGATATATTTCTATAGAAAATGCTTTGGTTTGTCAGAATGCAGCAAGTTCTTGGTGTATATGACCAAGATTTACTCAATAGATAAGCCCTATTCCAATCCAAATATTTTAAGGACAACTGTAATTATATTTTCCATTAAAATATATCTTGTCTTTATCTTGTGAGGAAGAGTGTGATTTTTTAAAATTAATATTTGGTCGACAGTCACCATGCCTAATTCTACTCAGTAGCAGTGGCACAGGGTGCCTTCTAGAGGGCACTCCTTGCTTCCTTACCTATTCAACAGAAAAAACCAATCTTTTCGAGAGAAATTTATAACACCTGTATTAGCCTCTGTCTCTGGGTGATTCACCAGAAAAGGCTGTAATTTGCTTTTTTTCTACTAAACTTATTAACTCCCTTCATTAAAGAACTTCAAATACATAGTCTAAGCACGGTCTGTAAAAACAAGAAAATCTACTTCAATCGTCCTCACTAAGAATGCCCACAGCATTGTGGATTTGTATGAAATAAAGAAGGTTCTTGTACTGAGGGGGAGAAATGTGACTAATACTGGAGATAATGAAAGTTCCTGACATAGAAAGCTGTCTGGCTCCTTGCTTTATGATTATCTATAATTAGAGTGTCAAAATTTGATTCAAATGGCAGTTTCTCTTGTTATTATTTATCTCAAGTATCCTGGACAGACAGGTTATTTGTTCTGACTGTGACAAAATGCAAGGAATACTTTCCTAGTAGCTTCTTAAGAGCACCAGTCCTATACATGGACAGACATGACAAATCTGCTGAGTTTGATAGGATTACTTCTGAAGTCAAGACATACTAGTACTCAAGCTGACTATGTATCATATATTCTTCCTTAGATTTTTCCTTTGCATCTCATAAAGTAGATTTGAGTCTGGGGAGATTCTTTAAATGCAGGGTAGTGTCCAGGTGATATAATGCCTATATAAAATCCATGTCTTTATGCAATCACACCTTGCCATATCCATTCAAAAGCCACCATAAGTGATATGCCAGTGACTCTGTAGCAATTATTTGATTATTGTATAGACTCAAATGGGGATTGTATCAGCAGATGCCGTTTATTGATTGTACAACATTTTTGTGGTGTACAGAGTTTATGAATAACTTGAGGAAGAAAAACAGAAACATGATTTAAATTTCTTTAAAAAAAAAGGAAAGAAGATTCAATACTAAATAAACCTCAAGGAAAAAAATAATTTTTAATTTTATTTTGGGTTTGTAATTAATTAGAAAATTTTATGGGATCCTGTAGTTGCAATCTTGTAAATTGTATTATTCATTTTTAGAGGATATTTGCAAAAAAAGACATCCTTCATTTTTCTGTAAACCACTTTTCAAAAGCCATGCTTTAGCTACAAGTGTCTTCCTAGACACTCCTTGAGAAAACATCCCATTTCTACTTCACAATTGCCTATATATGAGAAACTCCTTAGCATTCTCTGTGACTTCAGAGAGTGATAAGGTATTGTAGTCTGTGAAATATGTGCCAGAGTTTTTGACAGGAAAAGATATTCTTCTACTGATTTGAGTTTGGAATTCTAAATTTCTATAAATACCATGAAAGGGCAGTTTTATAATATAAACACAGCACAGAAAGTTTTTAAGCACAGACACTACCTTATCAGCAGGATTCCTACAGTAGCAAATGTGAAACTCAATTTTGCACAAAAGGACAATCACATAGGCAGCAATTTTATTGTATGAAAGAAGAAAGCATTTGGAGAATTAATTTAGTTAGCTAAGATAAAAAGTCTTACATAAACGACACTATTTCCTTTTGCAAAAATCTCAAGTGTGCTATTCTACTTAAAAAGGAACTGAGTTAACCAGTTTACTCTAGCTCTGCTCACTGAGGCACTGTGAGATACGTGTCGATGTTAAACTGTACATGAACAATTAAGGAAGAATATGTACAGATGTCACTGGCCTTCAGATTTTTCTCTCATAGTTTTTCTAATCAGTCAGAAAATTGTCTCTCTGTTTATGATAGAAAGTACTGTATGTTACTCTGCAGCAGCAATTGCTCACTAAAGGTTTGTGCCTTCTATTGTTTAGCCAAGCTCACAACCATAGTCAGTTCATTACAGAGTGTATGTCAGTCCAGTGATGTGGAAAACCGTGTTACTGACATGGAAGGGTCAGATAGTAGATAAAATCTAGAAGGATGTAGGCTGTGAAATCTGAGTGAGAAGAGAGTCTTGGTCTCTTGAGAAATGACAAAAGAGACATTGACGTTAGTATGTTTCATCCTCTGATCTGGCCACAGTGGATGGCACTGGTGGTAGCTATAGAGAAATAAGACTTGAAAATAACATTTTTCAAGGGAATTGAATAAGAATTAATAAGAAACAACTCTATAAGTAATAAAGTATAATTTAATTGTTTGACAGTGTTGTGACAGATTCAGACTCCCTTGCATATTTTAGATCTATATCTAACTGGGAAATATTTGGGATAGTACCTAGGAAAATAAGTAATTAACTTGATGTAGAGTTTGTCAGTTTGGCTCAACTGAGTTTCTTAATCATTTTTGCAGTCCATCACAACACACAGGAAATAAGCATTGGATCAAGGTTTTCAATTGAATTAAAACGAAGATTCACCTGTATGTCAGCATTACATCAATTTCATCATAATAGTATGGAGATTCTGATGCTCTGTCTTTGCATACACATTTCTGTGCTTCCACTGTTCATTTTCCTAATAAAAAGATGGGATGAGGAATTGTAGCTACTTAAGTAAATCTGGGGTTAGCAAAATGTTAGGTTTGGTACATCAATCAGGACTCGATCAAAGTTGAAAGAAGCAGGTCTGTTTTGTATCTACATTTACACAGGCCAAATGACTGTTTCTTAAATAAAACCTCCTTAAGCTCATTTAGATATCAATACAGTGTTGACTTCCTGATGAACCTCCGAATTTCACCTTATCTTTCCTTAAAAAAAGCTTCTCAAGCAATATACTGACTAATTTTACCCTGCTCGGAACACCAGCTTTCTGCTGCTGTGATGATGTGGAGCTGCAGTAGTCATCTACTGTTGAGGAAATAGCCTTTTCTCTGAGCAGCTATTACACACAGTCTGACAAATCTTATCAGAATCAGTGAAAAGTCTATCCATGGTAAGCATGTTTGGTTCCAGTCACCGCACAGATGAGAGAGAGAAAGGACTATCCATGAAGGGAATACAAGTGGAAAGACCTGTGACTGTGAGGCGCAGTAAGTGCAGCTTGGATGGTGCACATTGTAGAGCCCATCTTCAAAAATTCTCAGAAATAATAAATAATGCTGCAAATACAACAGTGTCTTCACATAGATAAAGTATCCAATAACTGGGTTAGGCAACATAATATTCTGATTTGTGTTACTGCTGTAAGTTAGCATTTGAAATCTTGACCTCACTTCCATGCAAGCTATTTCCAAAACAGACAAAGGTTTTCAACTTTAAGTGCAGACTCTGCAGAATTTTCTTTATATGGTTAATGGATCCTTTCTAAAAATACACCTACTGGATAATTTAAAACCTTTTAACTATTGAAATTAAGTCTACATAAACTCTGTGACTTGTTTTCTTTGACAATGAATCCTACGTGACATGAGAGACAGAATTTCTTCTTCGTTTTCTAGTTTCTCCACATTTTTTTCAGTGTGCTGGATGACATAAAATGAAAATGAATTTTTACTTTTTAAAGAAAAAATAATCCAAATTTCTTTTTTTTTTTGCTGTTGATATTTTCATTTTCCAGTCAGCACTTGTTACAGTTGAATCATGTCAAATGCAGAAAACTGATGTTCCCATAGTAACACTGAGATATCCACAAACAATAATAAAGCCTTTAGAGTATCTCATCCTACTGTTTATTTTATGTCTTTAGTTTTGCTCTTCCTATTAATCTGGTTTTAGTATTCTTACATTATTTCTCCTTTGAGTTATATTAGTTGCTATGAAACTAAGGTTGTAAATAGAGATAAAACATATAGCTGCCCACAACTATTATATAAAAACAGTTTGTCTGAATTCTGAAATGTGCATTTTGAAATGTGAAATCTGTCTGAAAAATAAAATAAAAAAATCCCCCTCACTCCTCAAAAAAGAAAGAAAAAAACAACAAAAGAACCCTCACCTAAAAAATATTGTTTATATCAGACTGAAATATTGTGTACATAAGTAGTTAATACTGGGTACATCAGACTGAAAAAAACCTGTTGTAGAAAAAATAAGTAATGCATATTTTAATAAAGTCTGAGCATGATATGCTGCTCAAGTGAGCATAACAATATATCTTTAGCTAGAAACTGGGTTAGAGAGGATTCAATCTTCTTGAGACAATAATTTGAAGATGCTGCTAAAATTTAAGTGAAGAAATCTTAAGTTTAAAAAAAAAAGTCAACATCAAATGCCCAAATGCCCTAGTTTTTCATTTCATAATGATAATTGCAATGAGAGACATCTAGAACATGGAATATAATACATGCTTAATAAAAGTCTGCCACAATGAAGGACTTGAGAATTTAGAGGTTAAAAAAGAACTTTGACTGAAAATTTCCAATTTCAGGAATCGATGTTTTATAAATGAGGAGAAAAAGAAAGCATTTTGGTGTTAGATTGATAGTACATTATACAGAATGGTTGTGGGGAGGTCTTGATGCCAGATTTAGAGATATGAGAGGAAAGAATTGGATGGCTTATCTCAGTACCTATCATTTAAGTTGTTGCCTCAGCAGAAGCACAGAATCACAGAATTACACAGAAGTCAGGTTTGAAAGGGACTTCTGCAGATCAACTAAACTAGCTTTCTGTTCAAAACAGGAACTTTGGTGAGATTATCTATGGCTTCATCAAGCAAATCCTTAAATTTTTCCAGTGAGGGAGATCGCACCATTTCTCCATACATTTTATCTCAACATTTAATTGTCCTCTAATTTTGTTTTAGTGGTTTGGTTTTTTTGTCTGTTTTACTATATGTAGGTTCATCACTTCAGGCATTTCCCCTCAAGAGTTTTCTTGTCCCATCACTGTGGACATTATGAAGAGCATAGGTCCTGGAAAACTATGATTAGATCTCCCATGAACTACTAGGACTTAGTCTGACCCAAATGCAAGACTTTTACATTTCCTTTTGTTTAACCTTATGTGGTTTCTGTTGGTCCAGTCTTCCACTTCTTCCTACTCCCTACGTAGCTCTCCCCTCAGGTTGCTTTTACTTGTAAATGAGATGACAGTTCACTCACTGCCGTCATGGAGGTCATTTATGGAGATATTGAGTAGTATTGAATCCTATAGCATGCCTGGAGGAACTCACTCTTGATGCCTGCCATTAGCCAACATCTTTGAACTATTCCATTTAACCAGTTTTTCATACAGGTTACAGTTCATCCATCCGATCCATCTTAGAAAAAAAGATACCATTGGGAAGTCATGTCATCCCTCATAGTACTCTTCATCTCCTTACCAAGTTGTTCCATTATGCAAAGAAATCAAGTTGGTTACCAATTTCCTCTTGGTAAATACTTAGGGCCTTTTTCCAGATCTTCATGTGCCTGGTAATAGCTATTCTGGGGACGTCCTCAAGCCTCTGGAGTGAAACTGGTGATTCTTTCCTGGGTTTTCCTTTTTGAGATTTCTGTACATGTGCACAGTATTTATCCCCTGGTTGCAGTTGTTTCAAATATAATTTTAGCTATTTTGCACTAGAAGTTGTTGGGGTCTTTTTCTGTATTTGCAATGTGCTTTTCATAAGCCTGCTGTCTGTAAGAAACACACAAATAACACCAACATATTTGTGCATGTCAAGAAGGTTAGAAATTTTTTTACTAAATCAGTCAGCCTCTATCTAACTGATTGCAGGTAGCAATAAGAATCACTTATGTTTTCATTTCTACTGTGATGTTAAAGCCCTGAACAATGGAACTGTATTTTCTACTTACTCTATGAAACACTATGTGCATTTTTCATTTTGACAATATCCCATGTGTAAAGAAAGGCATCAGGCACCTTGCTCTTGGCCAGATGGTAAAAATGCATATTTGGCCATTTTCCTACTTTTTGGGTTGCCTGTGTTATTTTGTGTTCTGTTTCCCTTCTACTTATTTGTTCTTGAATGTGTTCCCCTGTGCCCCTGCTTTGCCATAAAATTGCCTTTACTCTAAGCAACAGCAAGCTGTGTGTTCATGTTGTAGAGATTTGACACTGTTTTCTCTCAGTGGGCTTCCCAGCACCTGCTGTAATATCCATAATCTAAACCTTCTTTGCCTCCACTGTTGAAGTGTTTTTATTTTTGGAATGTGTCAACAAATGTGATTGAAGATAATGAGACATGGTACCACTGTGAGATTACACTTGGGAGGGGGGCAGGGGGAGATTGTGAAGAATAGATGGCCCTTGCAAATGTATCCTGGTTATCTATCTGTAATCAGGCTGATTTTCAGTATCCTGTCTAGATTAGATGGATGGATTACTTTTGGTTAATCAAATCATTAAAAGTTAACAAAACCACTCAGATATAACCTCTAAGTACAGACATTAGACGGATAAATTTAGAAATTACTTAATCTCCAAAGAATACATCATGTCATGTCTGACACAATACACCTTCAGTATACTAAATACAACACAAGTAATTTGTTCATCAGTTTGAGAAGTCTTATGTTGATTTGAAAAATGAAAACAAATTCTCGTTAGTTATATTCCTGTCTAAGCAAGTTTCTATACAGACTTCCTCACAAAAGAGGAAAAGGGAAATAAGAGATTGTAATTATTTGATAATGCTGGAAGCAAGAACAATTGATTAGGATAGTTTAGATTTTTTTAGCTCATTAGTTCAAGACTGGAGGGTGCTGTCATGTTGTCATTGCTCTTGCATGCATCACACAAATGTTAAGATTTTTCTTTGACAAAGATGTGTCTGCTCGAACTGAAATGCAGATGAAAGAAGAGAGCACAAACAGAAATACTGTGTGATGTCAGCCTTTATTTTGAGGCGTATTTACACATTAAGTTGCAATTCATTGTAAATGTGACCCTCAAAAGCTATCTTTAGAAGTGAAAAATACAGTTTAGAATTTGAGCTTCAGTAGATAGTGAAAATAGAAAAGCTGTGATGATATTTTTCAGATATTTTCTGATGTGATTTGTTCCTATCAGATATTAAAAGACATTCAGGTGTGCTATAAGTACTTTTACTTTTGTTGAAAGCAGTGATTACATCTAAAGGAAATAACTTTGGAAATTATTTTACATGTTTGACACACAATCAAAAGAATTTTTTGATATAAAATTGTTATTTTGAGTACAAACACACACTGAGAATCTGAATACACACTGAGATGTATCTCCCACAGTGAAGTATTTCCAACCATTTATTTTACAGCATTTATTTTTGTTTAAAAAATCATAAGAAAATGCATTTGTTATTGCATATGTCTGTTTTAATTTAGTAAAGAATTATTTTTATTTTCATATAAATAACTAAATTAGAACACAATGACATTAACTTGTAGCTCTTCAGCTAAACATGTACTGCCACAATATTACCAAGCAGTAAATTGCACGATAAAATGTCACAATATAAGCAATTTTATGGTTTCTCATCTCTAGCTTTTTGACTACATATTTCTGTGATAGAATAATTTTAGTTTCCTTTTTCATTAGCGACATCTTATATTTTTCTAAGCCAGCCTGGGAATGGAAATAGAGGAAGAAACTTAAAAAGATGATTTCCAATGTAATGAGATTCCCAAGATGACATAACACCAAAGCCCTGTTAGAATGAGGCTTTACTTATGCACATAGACTTGTTCAAATATAAGATTTCAGAGAGAATGGGTGAGAGAAGGCACAATGCATGGCCTCTGTACAGATTTTACATTGAGCACCATCTTGATCTCTTTATCAAATGGGGGCATTTTCACAGTCAAATCCAGAGAATGCTTTTAGTTTTGACTTTATTTCACAGTATTTTTCCAAGCTACACAGTACCTGCCTCTGTACGTTTAAGCATCTGTGGGTGGGAAATCTGTAGGATCATTTGTCAAAAAACACACTTCAAAATGCTTTTGTTTTGGAACCCAGGAAAAGTCCAACATTTAATCTGAAACAACTGTAGGCTGAAGATATTTTCTCCTACTCTCTTAGCATTGCAGGAGAGTTATTCCACATTCCTTCAAACACCCACTCCTTAATATTAATAAGACTACCCTTAGTAGAAATACGTTATGGTAAAATTAAGTGTGTTCAAGACAATTCAAAGACGGTGTGTCTGTTAAAGCTATTTCACTGAGTCAATTGGCTTAATATATTAAAGAAAATATAAAATAGATTATTGTGTCAGTAATACAAAACATGAATGCCCTACATCACGTTTATTAAGTATCATACAGCAGGATTTCTTCTTCTTAGACATTAGAAATCATAAAAAATGCAGAAAATTTAGTATATGAGGTAGCACAGAAAATATATCTACAATGGCGAAGTGATCTGATACAGCAATGGCATCTCATTTATAAGCTGGGAAAATCTTAGCAGAACTATAATATTTTCCGAGCAAGTAGAAAGAATTTTGATATTGCCCACCCAGTCATCAAACAGCACCTGCAATTAAAATTACAATAGTGACATAAAGCGTCACACAGATGGGTATGTTACCTTTTGGACATGGAGTCAAGCAGACAATTCAGGTGTTGAAGAAAAAGTATGGATAGCACCATTGAGTCGGTCATAAATAAACTGCACAAAATAAGGTATGCTGCTCAGGAAAGCTGCTTGTGAGGCATTATAATGAGGCAGAGTCATGGCATTTACACAGCAAAATAGGAAAGGAAATCCACCTGAGAAAATGGAAAGTCTGAAAAAGATTCATGGGCACACAAAATGATCATCAAGATACAACCTACATAAGCAAGTTAGATGACCTAAAAAATCATCACACTTTTCATTTAGCAAGCCCCATGTGGTAAATGACAGTCTCTCAATGCTTTTTCCTCTTTAGATACTTGAAATTGGATGAAACTTTTGCAGATTTCAGTATGGATCTGAGCAGTTCCATTTCTCACAAGTGTTAGCAGGAGTTAATGCGTTTCAGTGTCATGAAGATTTGCAGCAATAAATTACTGCAGCGTACTAGTCCAGTATCAGACTGTTTGGTACAGTAAAATTTGGCATTCTAAGACTTTAAAATCTTTGCAGAAACCATAACAAATAAATTTCTTTTTAAAGTACATTCTATTTATCACCTGAAATACTGCATCTAGGTCTGGAGTCCACAACACAAGGAAGATACGGACCTGTTAGAGCTAACCTAGAGGAGGGCCAAAAGATGAGCAAAGGGCTGGAAAACCTCTCTTGCAAAAACATTTTGAGAGCTGGATTTTTTTAGTATTGAGAAGAGAAGGCTTCAGAGAAATCTTTTTGTGGCCTTACACCACATACAAAAGGAGAGAGAGTGTCTTTTTACACTGACACATAATTATTGGACAAGGAGAAAACCAGGAGGAAAAATAATTATGTTAGGTTAATAATTATCTCTTCTTTACTCAGAGAGCAGTGAGGCACAAAAACAGGTTACCCAGAAAAGCTGTGGATTACCCATTTTTGGAATAGTTTTAGGCCAGGTTGGATGAGGCTTTGACATGGTATAATGGGTGTAGTCCCTGCCCATGGTGCTGGGATTGAAACTATAGGATCTTTAAGGTCCCTCCCAATCTAAGTCATCCCTCTACTAAGGAATCAATATACAAACTTTTTTTCTCATTATATTCATAGTAAATAAGTTATATAAATAATATAATCTCAAGCATTTAAAATAAAATATAATGGGTTACTTTTTTTGGTCAAATTCTGCTATTTAAAACTACCACTTGGCATTTCTATTGTGCAAGTCATCCAAGGATATGAAAATTATGTGTAAATGTGAATTAATTAAATCCACATTGGTCCCATGTGGAAGTAATGGAAAAGAGGAGTCATTTTATATCTGACTAAAATGCAAACACCTTTATGGCGGTAAGTGCCAGATCTTTAAAACTTCATATCATCATTAGGCAGTAGATTAAGAAAAGAAGTGATTAATATTCAACTAAAACTGCAGAATAAATGTGTTTGTATGAAACCTGCTTACTTGATTCAATCAAAGCACTAAGAATTAGTCATAAAATTTTATGTAAAGCCTTTATTTTTCATTTGTTCCTCCTGCCTCTGGGTAGAAAACCAATCTGCAGAAAGAAATCCCTCTGAATTTCCACCTCTTCTTATTTCTAATATTTATTAAGTTAAATTATAATGTACCCAACTATTATAAAGTGATAGTAATGAAAACATCTTTCTAGTCTTTGTATTTAAAGCATTGTACAGAAGGTAAATTCCTTCATGAAAAGGCTTTCTTTGGTTCTGTATTAATGCTACCTAGCTATTGTTATTTTATTTATCAATTGTACTGCAGAATGATTTATATTTTAATGAACCTCTGATATAAAGGAAAAAGAAAAGAAAGACAAAAACCCCAAACCTGTTTGCTTATAGACAAGAAAAAAATTCTTTTATTTTAGACAGAAATTCAGTAATAGCAGTTGTGGTAAAAGTCGAGAATTTCAAGAGATCATAGGGGTATTATATGTCCTAATGCATGAAATAAAGAAACATATGGAACACACCTTGATGAATGTGTAAAACAGCTAAACTAGCTTAAAAGCCTAAGATGAGTAGAGAATTTTAAAAATTATCTCCCTGAAAGTATAGCATGTGGTGGGTTCTTTTGAGAGAAGACCCTCTTTGAAATTTATATTCTGCATCTGGGACACAAATAAGTCCATAGATTGACCGGACTTGCCTATGATTTTTTGCAAAAATTGGGATGCTTGTATTTAAGTCATATGACATTAATCCCTCAAAAATATCTCAATGTTTAAATGACATAATGTCCTGAATTTATTTCCAAACATTAATCAAATCCAGATTTATTTTTTTCTGCAGCATCCCTGTCCCTCCTTTATTGTCTTAGCACTGACAAGCAAGCAAACGTAACTCTGCTTTGTGTTCCTTCTACTCATTCAATTTAATTAATCTCACAAGACTGCATCCTTGAAGCATTCATTTTTCTGTATAGTAAATTAACTGTCATTACTTCAGTTATAAATGAAGGAACCGAAAGTCTCAAACTACCAAAAAATTCTGTTGGAATTTAAAATAAATACTAGAAGACAGAAAAGAAATTCTTGAAACATGTTTTAGACTTGCTCAAAATCTATTGACTCATATAAATCAACAGAAGTGAAGATTAAGAGGAAGGAAAATTTGCTTGGTGTTTTGTCAAGTTTCAAAAAGCCAGTACAACAGACTGAGAGATGGGACGAAGAAAAAATAACATCCAATTCTGGATTATTAAAATGACAGTGCACTGAAACAAAACACATAGTCTTTGAATAACTTGAAAATACTTGGACAATAATGATCTCAATAAAGGATAAAAGTAGTTAGGAAAAAGAATTTTCTGGATAAAAGCCATAGAAAGTGTTATTAATTTTGAGGACTAAAATTTGTCTCCACCTCAGACCTAAGCACTTTTTTCCTATTACCACCATGAATACTTTGGTTTTGTTTT